>CM063182.1:48909340-49051840 GCA_031835075.1 Saguinus oedipus
AAATACTTGCCAACACCATGGCCAGTTGATTTTGGTTGGACTGAAATTTCCAGTTCCCTCCTCTGCCAACTTAAAGTTATAGAAAGAAAAACACTTCCTAAAATGCAATGTGCCAATCAAATTCTTCTCATCACAGTAATGAGCTAAATGGCTGCTCAAGTTATTTCACCACTGCTATTTCAGATAAAATCTTACAATAAATGCTAATAATTTTCTAACAAATGACATTTTTGTTGAAAGTAACAGTTTCAATATCCAAGAAGAGAATCATCTTTCAACATTCAACAAACTTTTCTTCTTTACTGAATGGGGTAGTTTTTGTACTAACTAAAGGACTAAATAAAAATTCCAAAAATCACTTTTTCTTTGTTTACACATCGAGCATATGGTGTGCATCACATGAAAGTGGGAAATAGTGATCACACCTCAAGACACAAAACTACCTTGTTTATTCACTCAGTAATAAACACTTGTGAATTTAACACCAAGCCTGAAACCTAGAAATATTACATTTCAGACTGTCATTTATCCCAAACCTGTATTTCCAGCTAACAATGATTATATTCCTAATTTTTAAAATTATTTATCTTCACCAACTCCAGTAGTTGGATTCTTTTGACAAAATTGTTTTGTTTTTAATCACTTCTTCAAATATTCTAGAAACATACGATGAGTAAAGAAAGAGAATACAACACTGAGATTCACATTCTGGGTTCTCTCACTGCCTAAGAGCTCTGTCACAGTGATCTCTGAACATGCCCAATTCAAAATACTCCACAGAAATTTAAGTTAGGCATCAACAATGTTATGGATGTTAAATCTACAAAAGTCAATAGCAAATAAATAAGAGAGGAGAGCTGTGTGTATCAAAGATATTTTCTTTAATCTGATGAAGTGCCTCATAGATTCTGTGAGACGGGGAGAAACTGCTCCACAATTGACGTGGTCTTTGTGACCCTCTTACAGCTTCAACCAGAGCGGCTTGGGTTTTATTGATTTTACACAGTCATATTCCATGTAAGTTTTAAAATGGTTTTTGTTTTTTCCTCAGGTAAAGAAAAAAGAGTTAATGCTAAGAAAACCAAAAACAAAAGAAATTAGTTTGAAATAAATATTTTCATATTCTATCTCTCAAACAACTGAAACTTTGAAATATATTCATATATTGTCATTACTGTAAGTATTAATTTTAGCAATAAGCACTGGGTTCATGCTGTTAATTAACATTTCTCCTAATGTTCAATATTATCATAGTAATAATATAATTTTTTAAAAGGAAAAGGCATAAATTTTACAAGATTTGTTATCCTGAAATCAGTCTGCCTCTATCTAGTTGCCAAAAATATATGGTATATCCATATTACATAATCATAAATATGAAAAGAGAAGAAGGCATTCTGAACACTATAATGCACAGTGACAATGAAAGGAGAAATTATCATTTTAACTTCAAAGAAAATTTGGGTCTACTTTAAATACAAACTTTCATCTACATGGTCTGTTGAATCTGCTATTTCCCACAATCCTTTGCTCTGTGTGATTAGCATAAAAAACAGAGCAAATATTATTAAGACCTTCACAACTAAAAATTTCTTGAATGTTTTTATTTAAAATTAGTACCTTTAAAATGGTAAAATTTTATACATAAACAGTATGATTGTTTTTATATTTTAGAAATATAAATTCACATAAACTTCACCAAAATCTGCCAACCGAAGAGGGGAAATGTTGTCTTAGCATCACAGGCCAGAAAGTAACATTCATTCAAAGTACAATGAGCTTGAGGCTGACTCAGTAAGTGGCAGTACCATATAAAGTTCCATAAAACTACGCAAGGTGCAATACCACTGGGACTGCGCATCATAAATTAGGCCAGCTGAGTAAAAGTCCATCATGAAGAAGAAAAATCTCAATGAAGATTTTAGTATCCTAAATCCAGTAGTATTTACTGAGTGTGAATCTCCTTCTCTGAAGCTCAGACAGGAATGAGAAGCTGTCTAGCCCGCAAGAAATTAACCATCTAGTCTGGAGACAGGACAAAGGCCTTTTTAAAAGGAAGGCAAAATAGAATTGCGCTACATCAGCATTCTAAATGGTAAGATGTGACTATATAGAATGGAAATCTAGGGAAGGCATCACACAGTAAGTGAGAAAAAAATCTGAGTCTTGAAAATAAAGTATACACTGACCCTGGCCTAGAAGACAGGAAGCCATGGCTTTCCATGTGGCACTGGGTGAAAACACTGACAGCGTTGATAAATTCTTATCAGCTTCACCAAAAGCTGACACATTTCGCCAAGGTAAGGTCTCCTCTCATCTCACCTTGACCAGCCTTCTTCCACAATAGCCTTACTGCCCAATGCTATGTCTAAGAAATTATTCACCAAACAAGAAAAAACTGGATTAAATTAAATATCAATGGAAATGGTTATTTCCCTGAAAAGCAGATCTTTATATTGACAGCATATACTAGAAGGATTTCTAAATAAAGTTAGTTTGCCGCATATGAAATTAACAATATTTGACTGTAAATGTCAAGTTCATATGATTCAACGTGAGGAGGTAGCAGTATCTTACAAGTATCAAACAGTGCCTTAATGCTCTTGAAAGATTAACTGAAATGACAGATAGACGTCTCATAGAACCTGAGGATGACCACAGATCGAGATGCCTCAAATGTGATTATCATCATCTGTTGGATTTCTCCTAAGAGTAAGTGCAAGAAAACAGCAGTGTTAGCAGAGGATCCGTTTGTTCTAAACTCACAGTAGATCAATCATGCAGGTGGCGCCATGACCAAGAACTGGGGGAAACCCTGTTGTAGAAACAACCCATGTAAACACTTCCTTTGTCCTATCAGCACCACAGCATAATGAAATAAAAATAGCGTGTTCTTATAAAAATGATCAGATTGCTTTGATGCAACTTAACAAAAATTACTTCAGATAGATTCTGAGTCCTGAAAATTCCTGACAAAAAATTTTAATTTGGACTTTGATAATCAACTACCAAGACATCATAAATCTAAAGAACTGCTCACAAAAAGTCAGTACTGTACAATGAAACTGTATCAAAGTTGGTAATTAGGCATAATTGAAGGCTGCAGTGAACATATAGCCCTTTGTTCTCTTTAATTCTGGCAATGACTGGGAGTTAAAGATAAGAGCTTAAGGCATATTTTAGTCCGAGTCCAGCTTTATAAGCCCCAGTGTTCTAAAAGTACTTTAAGTGACATAAAAGAAAGAGTGGACAAAAATATTCTAGATGCCAGCTGAAGAAAAACACCTAGATTCTTAAATGGTGTTAAAAAGCAGCAGACAGTCTTATACCCTAAATCTGAGTGGTCTCCCAGACTAAATGGTAGGAGAAAAAAAATCCTTTAAAAAGTAATTTGTCACAGCAGACAACAATGTATTATTACACACAGAAGCAACTAGAAGGTTCATACTACAAACGGTATAGTTCAGTATCTCCACAGAATTCGGTTTGATCTTATTTCTATATAGAGGCAAGAGAATAAAATAATTCTCATTTTAGTAAAGATTATCAGAGTACTCCCCATTCATCTCTGGTCTAATAACTCACTGAACTGGCACTGAATAACTTAATTGTAATGTATGCAGTATTATTGCAGACTTTTTGATTTCTTTTTGGGGAGATGGAAGGAATAAGATAAAGGAACTTCTAATGTAAACATGTATTAACATATATACTACTTTTTATTCTCTAATGTTCCATAGGAATGTGATGAAAAAGAAGACCAATTAGAGATAAACAAGAAAAGGACTTGGAAGACAGCAGCCAGGCATCAGACTGGGACTTGAAATAAATTCATGATTTGGACTGGCAACCAGGAGAGGTGGAACGTTCTATGAGTATATTGGAGAATAGTTACAACCAAAGTACAGAGGAAAAAAACAGATACAAAGGACAAGGGAAAGATTTTAACAAAATAAAACAGGATTAAAAGGGTTATTTGAGAGAAAGAAACTAAATTAGCCACCGCAGAAAGGAAGAGACCAGGCAGCAAACCAGGGAAAAGGAGGTGGAGTTCTAGGACAAACGCCACAGCAACTTTGCAAAATCACCAGCCCAGGCTCTTTCCCTGGGCTCTCCACTCCACATTGTCAGAAGTAACAGTTCCAAGGAGTTCTCAACTTCACTGGCTCTCTGGTACACACAGAGGAGAAGATGATTGACACAGCAGCCACAGCCTGTTCAGCTGGATTCCAACCCAGTTCCCAGGTTCATCCCGATATGCCCGTATTCTCCTCTCCACTACAGCGGCTTCCGCCAATGAAATACCTTCACTGTGACCATCTCCTAAAACAATACAAACAACTCTGAGATCTTAGTTCTTTATCTCAGACCACTCTCCCTAGCCCTATGCGCAGGGTCACTGAGCTCCAGGCACAGCAGAAGAAAACATACCAAACTCTCCCACACCTCCCAGAAAACCTGGAATGTGCTCTCCACTGGGACTGCCCTAACCACCTTTCAAATACAACATGGCCCTTCCCGGGGGCTTTCCTAAACACCCATCCTAAAGTAGCATCTCTTCTAGGCACTCCCTGGAATAGCATCCTATTTATTTTCACTAGTCTTACACCTACTAAAATTATCTTTTCTTTTATGTGTGTCTTGTCTTTCTATCCTGACCTGTGACATCATATCAAGAATAAAGTCCAGAAGAACAGAAGCAGAGTCATCTACAAACACTCTAGACCACCTAAGTCTTAGAACACAGAAGTAAATGTTTATTGAGAGAATAAATAGGTGAACAAATAAGATGCCCCATTATCACCCACCCCCACAAAACCTCCTAAGCAGGAATAAAAGTTCTGTCTCTTAAAATCTGTCGCATGTTATAAATAACTACAAAATAATCAATATTTCCTAAAGAAAAAAAATCATAATATTCATGTTTATTAATAAGATAAATATTTTATTTTATTTATTTTATATTAATTATATTTTATATTTATCTTATGAATAAAATAATACCCAGGATACACAGAAACTTCCTAGATTAAAACTAAGGAATGAATCTTAGAAGCAACAGAAACAAAATCTGTTTTCTGTGACATATACTACTAACACTTAAAAACTCACTACCTCAGCTGGGCGTAGTGGCTCATGGCTGTAATCCTAGCACTTTGGGAGGCCGAGGTGAGCAGATCACAAGGTCAGGAGTTCAAGACCAGCCTAGCTAACATGGTGAAACCCCATCTCTACTAAAAATATAAAAATTAGCTGGATGTGGTGGTCTGCACCTATAGTTCCAGCTACTCAGGAGGCTGAGGCAGAAGAATTGCTTGAAGCTGAGAGGTGGAGGTTGCAGTGAGCCGAGATCCTGCCATTGCACCAAAACCTGGGCGACAGAGCAAGACTCCATCTCAAAAAATAAAATAAAATCTCACTACCTCTATCATGATAACTTCTACTAAAGTAGTAAACTGTGGTGTTTATTTTTTAAACTATAACCAAGATATACTAAAAGAAACAGTATTTTTTGTACAGCTAGAGAGCAAGGACTATGGTATAAAGGGCAAGAAATGCTTTCTTTTCCTTGGGAGTACTTATTAACTGTGTTTACTCAGCAAACTTAAGAAGCAAGCATGTTTCTAAATAAATAATTCTGAGACGTAAAAAACACCACTGAAGCACTACACAGAAGTGCACAGCCGTTTCCTACAACAGAGCAAGGACAATTAAAATATACCTAATCACAGGGATGCATAATGCTCAATACGATGCCCCCAAGACCAAATGGCTAAAGATATAAGCAGAAAAATATTGGTTTTACTCAAAAACAATTTCTATCGCAAAAGTGCCCTTGAGTTACATGAGCTGAGATTTATGGGAAGTTGTTAAAATATATTTCTGACATAAAACGGGACTTCCCCATAAGGAAAAAATAAATAAAACTGGAAGTAACAGTAGTGAATAAAATACATTCCTTTAAGGCTATCCTGCTCACTAGAGATGGATCACAATTTTTGCCATGAGCTTCCCAGCAGTAAACATAAAGAGGAAAACTCAATCATATACATGATTCGCTAGTAACAAAGGCTAACAAATTGTTAGAGAAAAGTACCACTTTCTCTGGAATAAAGACCAGAGAGAAGTAACTCCTCCGAGTCTTTAAAGAAAGATGTATTACCATGAAGAGCATCTTCAATACTACCTTGCAGTAAATATGTTACTCCTATACAGTTACTTCTTAAGACAGTCTTAAATTGAAGTCATTGTCGTAACTGTGCAAAATCAGCACAGTCAATTTCTTGAAGGAAGAAAAGGAAACAAGGCCGTGAAGAAAAGCAGTTCTCTCGCAACGGAAACAACAGAAAGTTAAAACCGAAAGTACATTAAGAAATGAACAGAAGAAATAAGTAATCGTGACATCCAAGAAAATTATCTGACAAATACATGGAATCATGATATTTTATGTCACTGTTGACTACGTAACTGATGCAGGAGTACCGGTGACAGTGCCTCCTAAGAGCTGAGGAACCCTGTGGAGAGAGAAGCTTGAAGAGAGGATTCCCCACCGCCCCCCTGAGGAGCCATGAGGATCTGCTGCAATCTTGAGATTCTGCAGCACAGATGCTGACTTTTGTTAACTTTCACCTGTAAAATGTATGAAGCAGAAGTTAGAAAATATTCTTGTTAGTAATAAGACATTGGTGACGAAGCAACCACATATCATCTAAATTACCATGGGAATACCATATCAGAATTACCCATGGAATTTAGAAATACTTCCAAATCCTGGCAAGATAACTTTGGTGGAATATAAGGGCTTATCATCACACATACCTTAGTAAATTGTTGATTTATTAGCAAATACAATATAAGAGAAATTTTCTAAAAATAAACACTTTGGCTTTAGATGAGCTGATATGACTTGTAGCTATCTTTCCATGTAGAACACAATTATCTAGCAGGGCTATCATGCTATTAAATCCCACTTTCATGGCTCATGCCTGTAATCCCTGCATTTTAGGAGGCCAAGGCAAGCGGATCACTTGAGGTCAAGAGTTTGAGACCAGCCTGGCCAACACGATGAAACCCTGTCTGTACTAAAAATACAAAAAAATTAGCCAGGCGTGATGGTGAGCACATTTAGTAATCCCAGCTACTCAGGAGGCTGAGGCAGGAAAATCGCTTGAACCCAGGAGGCAGAGTTTGCAATATGCCAAAATCATGCCACTCCACTCCAGCCTGGGCAACAAGATCAAAAACTGTCTCAAAAAAAAAAAAATCCTACTTTTTCAAAATAAAACCAGGTCATGTGATCATAGAGTCCTATTTATATTTAACTGTTTACAGGTTAAGAAATGGAAAAAACGAAAAAAACAAAAAGAGTTCCCAGCTCCAGCAAAAGCAGTAAGTCATCAAACCATGACCCCCCCTTCCCCACTCATCAAAATAAGCAACCCAGAATGGAAAGAACTGACATGTTTTCCTCCACTCTGGCCCATCAGAATTATTTCTTGTGTAAACATTTTTCAAGGTGGAGAGATGCCCATGAGCACTTTATTTTTCCTAAACTAACCCTCATGGAAAAACAAAAGAAAAAGAAAAAATCCTGCTAACCATGGACAGAAAAGAAGAAATAAGGGAAACCAGTGAGCAGGGCTAAAGGGGAGAGCCTGAAGCCTGGACACACAGGTGGCTGGAAAGTTTTACAAAGAATATTCCAGAAGGAGCCCATAAGGAACAGATCAGACAGAACAAACTATCACAGCACATCCATTAGAATAAATCACCCACTTCAATGATAAAAGGGAAAACGGTAATGACCTTATAGAAATTCACCATGGGGTAATAGAGGAAAACTGTTTTTCCTTTAATAAAATACGTGCAACAAGAACAACTTAGAAGTTATTTCTTTAAAGTGGAAAACAGTGACAACTGTGACTCAGGAGGTAAATCATATATGATGAATAGAATATCTTCTAATAAGAAAAAAAATTTAGTCTATTCCCCAATAAGTTCTTCAGGGTTTCTGTAAACACAAGATTTTTCTCATGTAACAGCCCCTAAGCTTCTAAAGAACCCAGAGCATCCTTGGTGCAGAATCAGTCACAACTGCACATACTATGTGCATGTCATGGGTGTGCCATGTGCATGACACGTACCATGAGTGCCATGTGACATGTGTGTGCCAGGTGCATACCATGTGAGTGACATGTGCATGCCAGGTGCATGCGCGTTTCCACAGGTGTTGCTGTTTCAGATATTTTCATGATTCATAAAAACAGGTGACACTCACGTCTAAACTTGAAAAATAGAAAGCAATGATGCCTTTATACTATTTCAACTTATAGATATGCAAGTTTTTGAGAAAAGAGAGAAAAAGGAGGCAAGAGCATCTCCAACAGACCCACACAATGCTTTGCCCTGTAATAGTGGCTTACAATAAATTAGGACAAGCATTAGGGCTCTGAGACTTCTCCCCACAATCAGATTAGGTGAGATAAATATTTGACTCATCAATAAAATCAATGGTGCTGCTAAAAGAAAGACAGCTAACCCCAAATCCCAAATGTCTCATAAAAGGGGAGAGGCCAGCACACATTTCAGGGCTCAGTAAACTGGCAGGACCAGGGAGGAAATCTTAGCCTGAGCTAAAGTACTAACAAGCCTTGAGCGGAACGCAGTAGCCTGAACACATGCAACGGCTAAGCTGACAACAATGCACTGAGGTACGAAACTTCACAGACTCGGACAAAAACGCCTGCACTGGAAGAAATGCTAAGTTTTGATCAGAGTATTCACTAGTAAAAACACAAGTACTTTTCCTGGGTTATGAAATTACTTAATGCTTATACTTTATGATACACTCATCTAATTAAAAATTCTTCTTTGGTAGTCTTCTGAGTGTATCAGCCTTCTTGAGATCCTGCCAGCACAGATATCTCCTACGGCATCCCTGACACCACAAAAGCAATGGATCAGATGCAAAACTCTACAGGAATCATTTCCCTGTCCTCCTCTTCACACAGTCATTCAAAGCCCAGCTGATTTCCAGCACTGAACTCCAAATACCAGCCACTTCCATTGTAATTGCACCTGGCTTTCACAGAAGATATACTTAGTATGGCTGTTCCAATTGTGATAATTGTAGATAAGCCTGTTTTCTAGATTACTATTAGTGAATTCAAAGAGTCATAAAGATGCTTTGGCTTACTTATACCACAAAGAGAATTACTCATTTAAAATAGGAAATATTTTCAAATGAGCTTAACTGGACTTTATTATTTTAGAATGTGAATTGAATGTGGTTATATGTAATTGTTTGAATTTAAGTGTGTAAGAGTTCAGAAATACTGTAGGATACTACACTAAAATAATTTAATGCAGATGTAGGAATAAAAAAGTATGATCGTACATAAGCCACCAACTCAGGTGTTCATGGAGTCTCAAAGAAAATATTTGAAATAATTTAGCTTTCTGTTTCTAATGACAGTCATGCTGACAAAAGGTACTGGATCATCAAACTTTATAGTACAAGTATATGGATGTCTTTGTCATAAATTATAATTTTGCATATATCAGTCAAGGCACAAGGCCTAAATACTTGCAAACAATATGCATTATTAATTTAATTGTCATAGCCTATTTAGCTAACTTCTACTACTATTTGCTATAACATGCAATGCATTAGAGTGGAGAATCAAATTCAAAACATTTTCAAAAACTGATTATACTGTCCTGGAGAAATTAAAATACAGCAAGCTTGCAAAAGTATAACCAAGGCTTTAATGTTTTAAATAGGTAAAAAAATGGTTAACTTAATTTAGAGAACAGTTATGCCCAGACTGAGGGTTCAGCGTGCTGAGAAAGGGTTTCACTGCTGCCTAAACCCACTAGAGAAAGGCAAGAAGGTGAAATGGAAACAAGGAGACTCTGGCATTTCTGGTGCTACATTGTATCACTTAAATCTTGGTTTGCTCTAGCTACAGATGTCTAATGGGAAATTACACTGCTGCTGGAGTCCTGGCATTCCCGTGTAGTATTTTTCTGTAACAGGAGAGACTGCCATAGAAGCGGACATCAAAAACAAGAAATCCTCTGAAATAAAAAAATTTTTAAAGAAAAAAACCATTCACTCAAAGGTGTCTGGTTCAGAGGAATGTTGCAGCTTGGAGTACTTAAAAGGTACCCATCTGGAGGTGGGTGTGCTTTCCCATTTGAGATTCATTTCTTGATGTTAGGACAAAAACTGTGTCAATATCTGAGAAGAGCTAACCATGTATCAGACGTGAGAAATTCAATCTTTCTCCTGCCTCAGTTTTAATCTCCCTTTAAGTCCTTTATGTATTCAGGACTGAAATAATTATTAAATAAAAGAAAAGAGCAAGTATCCTGGAATGTAAAGAAAAAGGTAAATAAAAAAAAAAAGACACAGTAAATCTTTGATTCTCAAACTCATAATATATAGAGTATGTCTAGTATTTTAAGATGTTTAATACATGAATTCATATACATACACACAAATATGTGGGGAGATTAATTTTTCACTATGAAACAATATGAATAATTCTTCAATTTAAAAAAATTTTTAAGTAAAAAGCAAAATGATACAGTTAAATTAAAAAAATGTTTACTATTTAAAAGTACATGTTTTCTTTTTACTACTTATAAAATCTCAATCGTTTTCATTCAAATTTATTTTGTAGTAAGAGTGGCCCAGACACGGTGGCTCACGTCTGTAATCCCAGCACTTTGGGAGGCCAAGGTGGGTGGATCGCCTGTCGCTGGGTGTTCAAGACCAGCATGACCAACATGGAGAAACCCCATCTCTACTTAAAAAAAAAAAATCAGCCGGGTGTGGTGGCGCGTGCCTATAATCCCAGCTACTCAGGAGGCTGAGGCAGGAGAATTGCTTGAACCCAAAAGGCGTAGATGGCGGTGGTCATCATGAGATGACGCCATATTGAGCCATTGCACTCCAGCCTGGGCAACAAGAGCAAAACTCTGTCTCAAAACAAGAGTCAGAAAAGTAACGGGTTCCATCATTTATTACTTATGAGATATTGAATAAATTATTATTGTATTTTCTAGGCTATCTCAGGCCTTAGATCCATAAAACGGGAATTATAATGTATTGCTAACATGGTCAAAGAATTAATTGAGATAATGCATGTGAAAGCAATGGAAACACAACAATTTCAAATATGTTGTTTCTATATACTTAACACTTATGAAATATAATTTTGACATGTCCCAAATTATTCTTTAAAAAATATAGTATGCTTTTAAATTTCAAGAATAATGCATCCCTTACACATTCAATGCATATATTTTGGCTGCAATTATTGAATATAATGTTACAAAGAAAGACAGGGGAAACTAAACATATGGGTGCAAAGGAGGCATCCCAAGATCCCCAAATTTTGACTCAGGAGCAGTCTCTGCCCGCACTACACTGCTAAAGAAAACAATATGCCTACAGTAGAAAAGTCAAGTTAAATTCCCACAAACAGAGAAAACACTGCTAAGAGCATTTAATATTTTTTCAAAAGACTATTAAACATTTATAAATATGACGGAAGACCTCAGGCTTCAGAGTAAGAGATCAAATTGCATCATTATAGACCTTTGAAAACAGTAAAAAAAAAACTAAAGTTTCTGAGAGTACCTGGAGAATTTTGGATCCTACCTTGGAGAAACTGAGGGAAGCTGAAAATCCATCCTAAGGAAAGTGACAGTGCTGACACCAGTTTGAGTGAGCTGCACATTTTAAAGACTTAAAATATCAGAAGTAGCCATGCTCACCTGGTAGCTGACACTGCTATATTTCAGTTCACCTAATATAATTAAGCCTATGTGATGAAGCTAATTATGATACAGTAGCAAGAAAAAAGAAAACCTGGCAGTTGATGACACAGTAATTGTAGTGTTATTTTTCATGACATGGCAACTGTAGTATTATTTGGGGTATGACACAAGATGTATTTCTTTTTAATATCAGACTTTTTAAGTCTACAGTAAGAATTCAAAAATGTTATTTTAAAACCTCAAAATAAGAATACATCATAATAAAACAAAGTTGAGTTTTACATATTTGTTTTAGCACACTCGAATGCATTTACAGAAGGCAATTCCCTCCAATTTAATTCTTCTACTATTTCAAGGTTGTTTCACAAATTCAAAGTCCTCCAAATGCTTTCAACTACTTCTAGATTCAAGTTTTAATTGAAATATGATGTTAAATTTTCGTGCAACAATAGCATAAAATACGATATTCAACAAAAGCTTACCACCAGTAGAACATGATGAACTGTGTGGTAAAAGTTCTAGAAGTCGTGTCATTAAATAAAGCTAAAATAAAATTCAAATTGTATTTTTAAATAAAAAAAATGGATGAAAATTACCTTTCTTTTGGGGTGCCAACTCCATGCTTGCCTAGTAGATGAGTATTTAAGTGCTTCTTCATTACAAAAGCAACCCTAAAAAAATAAAAAGTAATTATAAAACTAAAACTTGACTCTCCACTAGAAATCTGTACAAAAACTACTTAAGAATAACATATATTTGCAAACTCAGCATAAAAAGAGTATTACAGTGGCAGTCTTGCTACATCAAAGCGTCCACACAGGTTAAATATACCATAGGGCTTAAAAAGAAGAAACAACTGCACGTCAATGGACAGCTCACTTTGTGACTTGGAAACACTAACAGTGAACAAAAGAGCACAACAATAATTGTAGTTCTCCAGTCACTGTCTTCACTTCCAGTTGGTAAAAAAGATGAAGCAATACCTCACTATAACATGCACTGCCCCAAGGTCATCACACACTTTAATCATGAAATGAGTTTGAGAAAATGTCATTTTATTAACTGTTTAGAGGACTGTAAAAGAGAAAATGAATAGTTTTCATGGAGTTTCCTCTAAAATCATGGCAATAACTTGGAGAGAGGTTTTTAAAATGATGCAAATGGTTACTGTATCCATAGCACGAAAAAATTGTATTGAAATGCCTAGATATAAATAACTAAAACAAACAAATGTATTACCCAAAATACAATCTTATACACAAATCAGCTTACTTAATACAATTTTGTTGACATAAATGTGAAATGGACAGGAATCAGCAGTACATGAATGCCATTCTCCCCTTGAACACAGAGCAGTATCAATTTAATTACATCATGCAATTATTTAAAACAAGTTAGATCAGAAACATTCAGAAGCATCAAAACTAAAATGGCTCTCTTGATAAGGAGAAAAAAAATTAACTGTTGTAACTTTCAGTGTAAAAGGGCTTGCAAACATTTTTGTTAATTATGCATTACAGCTGTCCTTCATAAAGTTAATTACTAATAGCTGAAAGGCAACAGAATCTATTTGCATATGTACATGAAAGACATGACATATGCAAAAATATGATTTTAATTAGCATTCTATGATATGAAGGGCTACAAATCAAATTGGCATGTTATAAGATTCTCAACATTAAACACTGAATTCATCTGGACATGTTTGCACAAATGAGCAACATAAGACTATAAAGTACGGTATCCTTGCAGAAAAGACTTGTGACAAAAGCCAAAAGCAAAACATTTTTTTTTAATGCTTCTTTTCTAATTTTGTTTAATTTAATATAATATTAGAGGATCTCAGGTTTAAGGCCAAATGACCCTGACTTCTTTATTCAAATAATGTACTTATATACACTGAAAATAACAATCATCTATTTTATATATTAGATAATAACAACTATGGACAATACACGCTTTACAACTATAAATAACTGGTACAAACATCAATCACTAAAATGAAATCATCACATATAAAACAACTGTGATAATATTAAATGCTGAGCCTAAAAAAAAAATACAAGAAATTCTATATTTGTTACTGCTTGATTTTGACAAAATAACATTTTTCATTTCCTAAAAAAAAACACAGTAATAACAAGTCCATTTAAGTCATAACTTCCCTACTGTCCTCCATTTTCCTATAATTAAAAAAACATAAAGCTAATAGCAAAAAGCAAAGGTTAAAAACCCAAAGCTGCAAAGCACAGCGTATTTACATGACCAAGTATAACTTAAGAGATCCGAACTGAAAAACCACAGTGCAGTTTTTAACAGAACACAGAATTATTAATTAAAACGTTTAGGTTTTGAGACTGAAGTAAAAATATTACATGGCACAGTGGGACAAATGAGAGTAAATAGGGAGAAAATCTTTCGCCTAATACAATGTCCTAACATGCTGAATGTTTAGTGAAATAATAACTTTCATTATCATGGAGAAAAAAGGAAAAAGTTTTAATACTATAACACACCTCAATTATGTTAAAATGCAAAATATTTACTCAACCAATACTGGACTTAAAATAAGTACTAACTCTTTCAGTTTGGCTTGAGGTACAAATGATTTAAAAGCCTCAAAATCACACTCAGTTAAAAAAAATATAAACCGAGCATGACTAGCATTAAATTACTGAGCAATATGGACATAATATTGACAGCCATATGTAATTACTGAAGGTACTCTGCACTTACACTGTAACATTATTGTTTTAACATTTTTAACATAACTTTTTAAAATATATAAATACATAATCTAGATAACACTATCACCAGAAATAAAACTAAAATGATCACAAATCTGAAAGCTAGCCAACTGACATGACTTGCTCCCAATAAATCCTCATTCTTTCATGCCTGATTCCCTGTCTCATCACGTTTACTGATCACTTACTACATGCTAGCTGTGAGGGGTCCTGCGCCTATGATGAGAAAACCAACGGTTCAGGTCAAGCCTTCCTGGGGCATTCTCTACAACCTGTTGCTCTTCAACAGGATGCAGTGACACTAAGCTTGAGCCAGTCCTCCTTTGTGGACAGTGCTATTCATTTGCACATGCATTTACGTATTTATTAAAGATCTACATTAAGCAAGGACTATTTCTAGGCAGCTGTGATACACAGGTGACCAAAACAAATAAAAGTCCCTGCCCTCAAAAAATGTACAACCCAGTGAGAGACACAGACAACGAGGAAAACAAAATGTAAAATATATGTCATATTAAACAGTGTCGAGTTGTAGGAGAATAAGTCAAAGTAGAGAACCAGGGTCTTAAAATGTCAGCAAGGGGTTGAAATTCTACATTTGGGTGGCTCAGGAATGAGACTGAGTGAAGAAGATGAAGGCATGTGACCTGCAAAGGAATAAAGCCAGCAACCCCAGCAGGAGAGGCACAATCAGACACCTGAAGGCAGGATCTCAATTCCTTCTCACAGCAGTGACGTGGGAGCATAAAGCCGGGGGCCGGTAAGTGAGGAGGAGGACAGTCTCATCCCAAGAGATTAGAAAAAAGAGGGCAGGTGAGAATAGCAACACTGAACACCACAGCAGCCTCAGCTTTTATTCTGAGTGAGAAGAAAAGCCATCTCAGGCATCTAAACAGAGGAGTGACTTGTCCAACTTAGTTTTGCTTTAAAAAAAAAAAAAAGCTCGCTGTAATCTCAAACTCCTGGGCTGAAACGATCCTCACACCTTAGCTTCCACAGTAGTTGGGGCTAAAGCTATGCACCACCAGGCCTGGTTAATTTAAAAAAAAAAATTGTGGAGACAGGGGTCTCACTATGTTGCCCAAATTGGTTTCAAACTCCTGGGCTCAAGGAATCCTCCTGCCTGGAAGTCCCAAAGTCCTGGGATTTCAGGTGTGAGCCACCACACTCAGCCTCAATTTCCATTTCAATAGCACTCCTGTCTGCTTTTGAGAGAGAGAGAGAGAGAGAGATATCGATTGATCAACTGTCTGTTGGAATAATCCAGTCAAAGATGATAGTGACCTGGACAAAGGCTAGCAGTAAAAAAGTGGTCAGAATTGGAATATATATTTGTAATTAGAGCCAACCACATTTCTATATTGATTGGATATGGAGTCTGAAAGAGGAATCAAAGAAAGGATCAATTTTGGGCTTGGGAGAAACTGAGCTGTTTAGAAGGCAATTTGTCTGGGACATGCTCAGGAGGAAGCCTCCTGAACATCCAAGAGGCCTGTGTGGAACAGGAGGCCAGATCTACTGCTCAAGGCCAAGACCCACGCTAGAACTACTCTTGCTCAAGTCATCCATTTGCAAGCATCTAATCACGTGACGAAACACCTTTAAATAAAAAAAATAATGTTTTAAAAACACTGATTGACTTGCAGGTACCTGCAAATGCCTGATACAGTTCAACTTAAAATCTGTTTTGGTGTAAAAAGAGCAACGCAGCAGTAATGCCTACACCCTAGCTACGTTCCAGCTGAAAAACATAATTCTCATTTTAACATTATTTCATAATAAATTCTGGTACACTAAATACTATATAACAAAGGCTTAATTCTTCAGTCCTTTAGGTTTTAGCACTATAAAATTATTTCAGTTTGCCAGTCATGGGGGGTGGTCTAACTGATCTAGTGAAGTACACACAGCTAGCCTTTGAACAGCATGAGTCTGAGCGGCATGAGTCCACTTATGCCACGGTTTTCTTCCACCTCTGCCACCCTTGATGCAGCCTCTCCTCTTCCTTCTACTCCTCAGCCTACTTAATCTGATGATAAAGAGGATGAAGTCCTTTATGATGAGCCACTGCCACTTAATGAATACTAAATATACATATTTTCTAAATATACATACTTAAGATTATCTTAAGATTGTCTCCAACTTATTTTATTGTAAGAATACAGTATATAATACATATACAAAACGTGTTAATCTACAACTCATGTTATTGGTAAGGCTTCTGATTGACATAGGCTATTAGACACGTTTTTGAGGGGTCAAAACTTAAACTTGGATATTTTACTGCGTGGGGGTTTGACTGTGTTTCTCTTGTGCCAAACAGGTTCCTATGGATGACTGTTCTTCAGGATGACAATAGAAATGTTACCAATAAAGCAGAGGTAGGAGGAATTTTCAAATAAGTTTGGATAACATTCAGTTAAAAAAGTAAAATTGTATAGACTTCTTAGTCATGTGACTCCCAGGTTCAAGTGATTCTTCCACCTCAGCCTCCCGAGTAGCTGGAATTACAAGCGCCCAGCACCATGCCCAGCTAATTTTTGTATCTTTAGTAGAGACAGGGATTCACCACATTTGCCAGGCTGATCTCGAACTCCCTGCATCAGGGGATTCGCCCACCTCGGCCTCCCAAGTGCTGTGATTACAGGTGTGAGCCACTGCACCCAGCCAATTATAACTATTATAAGAGTAATTATTATAGGAGAAATAGGAAAACACTAGAAGACGAAGATTCTGGATTCAAAGAGATATGCTGGAAGAGAACACCTTTTACACTACAGACATTTACCGAACAATGAACAGGATATGAAGGTACAAAGATGACCAAAATGTAGTCTCTATATTTAAAATACAGGTCATGAAAACAGATATCTAAAAAGATAATGTCAGCAGTAAGAAATAACACATATGTCTAAAAAGCAGACTGATGATATGCTAAAAATCCTCATACCACCCCTGCTTTAACATCAACAGTACTAATCAATCAAAGACATCTAATTCTCTTTGAATACAAAATCAGTGCAAATTAAACAATTTTCATCATTATATATATTCACAAGCAGCACAATCTATTTATAAAATAAGGCCTACACGTTTGAAAAAGAAAATATGGACAGAACGCTAAATAATGATTCTCCAAAGAATGATCGTAATCCACTTCCTCAAGTAAGTTCAAAATATACAAAGATTTATTATAAATAATGGAATTTGACTTTTGGAACAGATGTCACTTATCATTAAAAATACACAGAAATGTTTTGTCATTTTCCTTAATATATCTATGATTAATAAAGTATTACCTTTATTACCATTCTGAAATAAATTTAAATTAGAATATTTTTATATGATAGTTTTACACATTAATTTCCATTTTAACCATATTCTCAGGAAAGGAAGATGAATTATAGATTTTCATATTGCGATCAGTGCACAATTCTGCAAGAGACTCGACATCACACTAACAGTGTCCCCTGAAAGATATCCACATCCTAATCTAAGAAATCAGTGAATTATTTCTGTTAATATGGCAGAAGGGAATAATGGTTGCAGAAAAGGTTGTTAATCATTGGGCTGTAATGTGGAAAGGTGTGTACTGGGTTATCTGGTTGGACACAGTGTGATCATAAAAATTCTTCTGGAAGTGGAAGTGGAGAGGGAGAAGAGGGAACAAGTCAGAGACACGACAATGAAATCAGGATGAGCAAGAGGCTTTGTGCCTACGAGAAGATGGAAATGGGGCCATGAGCCGAGGAATGTGGGTGATCTAGAGAGGCCAGAAGTAACAAGGAAGAGAGAAACTCTTCCCAAAAATTCTCCAGCAAGGAGTCCAGGCCGGCTGACATCTGGAGCTCTGCTTGGTAAGACTGGTGTCAAACTTCTGATTCACACAACCATAACAAAATATATTTGAGGGAACTGACAAATAAGTAAGAAACTATGTGATGATGTCTATTTAGATTACTATATACTGTACTTGCAATTGACATAATCAGATATTTTATTACAAAGTATTAATTCAGTCCAAGAAAGAGTCATGAATAATTTGAGTAAACATTTCATGGCTAAATATATAACACAGTTAAACTATGACCTGAACATTGCAGCCAACTTACAGTTGTGTCGGATACTCTCAAAAATACTGTTCTGATCTGAGCAGCAAAAGATGAATGTGATGGGTAGAGCAGAATAGATAATACTGACATGGGACAAAATAGGTTAAAAAAATAATAATAACCTAAGTAAAAAATCTTCTGGCAACAATCCTAGCAGGCAGAAAAAAACAACTATTTTATGAAGTTTCAATAAATAATCAAAAGCCAAATAAACTTTAAAACAACTTCATATCGAATTATATGTTTAAGGTTTCTCCTTTTATCTATCACACTTTTATTTTTTAATTGTGAACTGTTCTTTTTCTTAGCTTTTTACTTGAAAAAAGTTAAGATGGAAAAGTTGGAAAGACAATACATGAAATACTTGTATCCTTTCCAAATGGATTCGTCCTTAACGTTTTGGGATGCCTGCTTACTTGCTCTCTCATACTAGGAATGTGTTAATATGTAACTTAAAGTAAGTTACTGAGATGATACTTCTCCCCTAAGACGTCAGCACACAACTCCAAAGAAAGACATTCTTCTACCCACTGTGGATGAAGATCACATTCAAGAAAATTAATACTGACTCAGCAATATCTACTACATTGTCTATAAGACACACTCACTGTGTTTCACTATGTCTCCTTCATCTCTTTTAATCTACAACTACCCTCTTTTTTCCTTTTTTGTATAATAACAAAAATTCTGAGCGACCTAACTTATAATAATGTCCCACATATGGTATGTCTGATTGTTTCCTCATTATTTGATTCAGTTTAAGTATTTTTGGCAAGAATATCACTTACGTATGTTGAATACTTCCAATTACATTGTACCAGGATATGAGTAATGTCAGGTTCATGTCCCATTAGTCATGCTAAACTCGACTATATGTTTAAAGTAGTGATCTCGAAATTCTTCAATATAAATAATTGCTTGCCCTTTGTAATTAAGTAATCTGCAGGTGATATTTTGATATTGTGTGAGTATCCTCTTCCCTAACAAGTTTCTCCCAATGGCATAGGTGCCCATTAATGAATCTTGCCTAACTGGATGATTATGAAGGGTACAAAAGAGCAATGTTCTATCATTCCTTCTATTTTATGTCATTCTTTGCTAGAGAGACTTAACCATTGCCCCCCATCTTTCTATGACATACTGTCTCACCCTCACTTTCTTTCAAAAGCACTTTATCTGGACTCTTGGATTTTATAACATATTTTATAATCAATTACCATAATTATGTCTTGTCATTCTCAAGTTTTCCCAAAATTGGCCAGTGGAAACTCTTTAAAGGTGACTACTCTGTTTTTTGACATCACTTCTCTTACCATTGGGTTCTTCCTTATTTTCTAGTACAACCAGCCTTTCCAGGCCCAACAATCACTGTCCATGCTCCAGACCCGCAATCAGTCCTGGTTTCTTACAATAGGTAGTGGTGTTTATAAAGCAAGAGCTGGGTGCTAAATCTGATCACTGCTACTAAAGTATCATGGAGTCTAAGCCCTTTCAATGCACAAAGCTAGGAAATAAATGAACACACAAAGAAACACATGGTGGGCATGGAAGGAGATATATACAGAGGATTTCAACTGTAATGGGCACGTTTGGTAAATGAATGCTAACTGCAACAATCGGTATATCTTTTCATTATTCTAAAATATGTTATAATAAATGTTCAGGTGGTAGGAAATACATTACTGCAAATGAATCACATTTTAGCTTTTACAGAACAGTATTCTATTCAAACAACTGTTCTCAAAAAACTTTAAGTGTAAAGGTATCACTGACTACTTCTTCTTTAAGCTCTCTAATAACTTGGCTTCTACTGATACTTCCAAACCACTTCTGATCACCTCCTCTTTCATTACTATTGTCAATTCTCATTCCTCATTTTACCCTCTAAGGGTGATATTTTTGTTCATATACATTCATATTTCAAAGGTATAATTCATTTCCTGGGCTTCAAGCATAACCTCCTTGTAAGTGACACTAAAATATATATTTCTGCCCATGGCCTTTCCAGGACATTTTTTCTTGTCTAAATTGACAATACTGTAAAGCACGTCCAACAGTCAGTCATGACTGTTCATCACTAATGATCTCCTGCAGAATTTCTGAATTCTATCAATTGTACCACCTTCCCAAATTAGTAATCTTATACTCATTTTCATACATCATCAATTGTTTCTTCGTAATTTTTTGCTACCAAGACTTTTCTTTTTCTATTTTAAATAAACCAGTTCAAACCATTATGTCTGAGTGCCACAGCTTCAAGTTACTCTCCCATGCAATTCACTCCGTATACTACCATGACATGACCTTCCCATAAATACGTTCATGTCATGCCTCAGCTCATACCTTTCATAATTCCCTTCTGAACTGGATAAGCACCAAATCCCAAGCAAAGAAATAACAGTCTTCAACAGTCATTCAGAAGCGGGTATTCTAATTGCTGAAATATGCACTCTAAAAAGAATATAAAATAAAGGATAAAAAGCTACAATCCAAATGAAATGTGAGAGCAACCTAAAAGTTCAATAGCAGTGGCATAATCATAATAGAATATTATGCATCAACTGAAAATACAGAAAGCTGGTCACGATAGCTTAGATTTCAAAAGACAAAAGTACTACATACAATGAATCCAGTATAGATGTATGTTTATTCTTGCATTCTGACATACACATGTACAAACATATATATTAAAGAAGCAAATATCAACCAAATTCACTCTGACATTGGATTTAGATTTAGATAATTTATAGGATTGTTTTTCTAAAATAAGTAAAATTTGTAATTTAAAAAAGCAAAAAATAATGTGTTGCTTATAGTTATAGATGTATAGTTTATACAACAGTTTTATATGTTTACTCAGTGGCTACCCAAGAGTGTGTGAGTATGTGCTTTGGGCATAATCAGGTCACCCTGAGAGAGGAGAAAACTGGGGCTCAGAGAAGAAAAGTGACTTTGACTTTTTCAAGAAAATCGGGCAAAGAAGCTGAAAATGCAAAATTGGAATTCATGCCTGGTGACCTTTATACAGAAGTCTCTCCACCATTCCACACTTCCTGCCTAATGAAAGATTATAGCCTCATAGAACATAAGAAAAATGAAAATACTACTGAAATAAAACTGTTCAAAAATAAAAGCATTATATTAAAAACCTTCCTAAATGAATATGAATTATCCAAGCTAATGAATGACAAATCTAGTAATTGATATGGCATAGAGCATTTTTTTTAAGATTTGCTGTAATTAAGTACACGCAATATTATTTTAAAAATATTTATCATATGATAAAGGAAAAACTAAAAATTAATGACCTATAACAACCGAAAAGTGAGAGCAACCTAAAAGTTCACTGTAACATGGGATTTAGACAAAAATAAATACCACACGATCAGTTATCAAGCACAGAATAATTATGCTTAAAAATAAAGATGATGATAATTTCTAAAAGAACAGCCAATTGAGATAGACTGCATTGGTTTTATTATAAACAAAATCAAAATAAATATTTTTTACCTTTAAAGTGTCAGAAATCTGAGGCATACTATAACTTGTTAACATGTAAAATACGTTAGATAATATAAAGCCTAAATGAATTATTAAAGACTCCATTTTTATAAAATATAATATGAAATACATTATCTAACTTCCTAAATATATTTGTAAACCATGTTATATTGTTTAATCAAGACTTCAAGAAAGAATTTTTCCCATCTACTTCTCTTACCTATTCTTGAATTTTTCCCATTTACTTCTCTTACCTATCAATGAGCATGTTAAATAAACAATGCAGAAAACCCTGGAGTTCAAAGTATTCAAATCTGTCAGAAATTTACCTTGCAAATAAAGGGGGAAAACTAGGATTATATGAGATTTGTTTACTCCAAAATTCGGAAGTTAACAAATGTTAAATAACATTTAATAATTATATTTCTCAAACTCTTACCAAACCATTATGAGGCCAAAACAATCATCTTTGTTTCTCAAGTATATTCAGACACATTCCTTTGAATGTTATAGCCCTTTTGGTTATAATTACCACAGAGAACCCATCATTTTCATATGTGAAATGTACCCTTGTAATTTTATATAAAGCAACTTGTTTTAAACACAAATTATGAACATTCCAAAATATCTGAAAATTCTTTATAATTATTACTTTCCTGGATGACTCTACTTATCCTTGGCCTCAGCTGATACATGACATGTGAGACAAAATGAAAGCATTAATGTCTGAATTGTTTTAAAAATACAATGAATGTGGTAAACAATCACATTAGTGATAAACTACAAAATGGAAATCGCCATGACCAACTGAAATCCCCAGAAGGGGAATCAAAAACAAACTCTATCATGAGACATGTTTATGAATAGTTATAGTGTACAAAGACAGTATGAGCCAAAGGGGCACTTACTGTAAGAGATACTCACTGAAAACTTTCCGAAAGAGTTGCATAAAGAACCCTTGCCTAGGGCTACCTCAATTCTTCTGAAGGAGGTAAAACAATGTGGGGCATTCTGTTAACGTAAGATATTACTGCCATGTGTGTACCTATGCAACTATCTTGCTCGTTCTGCACATGTACCCCCAAACCTATAATGCAATAAAAATAAATAAATAAATAAATAAATAAATAAATAAATAAATAAATAAATAAAATAAAAAAAATAAAAAATAAAAAAAAAAAAAAATAAAAAAAAAAAAAAAAAGATATTAACCTGGGAATGCAAAGTGCAAACACAGGCAACGAGAATTAAAATACATACCCAGATGTGTCTTATATATGAAATCCTTTGATGGTAGGCCATAAAAGAATATCACTGAGGGTCAGGGCAAAGCCTGATATCAAAGAAACTTGGGCTGAATCTGGGCCTTACCCATGACTGGATAAAGACATTATCTCTCCTCCCTAGGATTGCTATGAAGATTAAATGAGATGAAGTAAGGTAAGGTCTTACTGTAGTGCCTAGCACAGTAAGCCCTCTGGAATGTTAGCCAGCTTCACAGCAATGATGATGATGACGATGATGATGATGATAACAATGGCCATGACTAGGAAGAGGACCCCAGGGACAAGAGGAAGGACAGCACACAGAACACACACACACTGTGGCGCTGCACTGGCTGACAGGACTCTATAAATACAATTTTCATCCTTTCAGGATAAAAGAAGGTCATGCAAAGATTAAAAGTAAACAGTGACAAAATTTAGCATATTAGCGAGAGAACACTATGGCTAAAGAGGGTTATTACCATGTTTAATGTGAATTACTGGAGATGAAACCACAACTGTAATACTGCAGTAGATACATATTACCATATTATTAGCTTCAATGTATAAATAGAAAATTGAGGCCTACTGGAATATAGCAACAGTACAAGAAAAATATATCCCTGGATTTCTTTTTTTTTTTTTTTTTTTGAGACGGACTTTCACTCTTGTAACCCAGGCTGGAGTGCAATGGCACGATCTTGGCTCACCGCAACCTCCGCCTCCCAGGTTCAGGCAATTCTCCTGCCTCAGCCTCCTGAGTAGCTGGGATTACAGGCACGCGCCACCATGCCCAGCTAATTTTTTGTATTTTTAGTAGAGACGGGGTTTCACCATGTTGACCAGGATGGTCTCGATCTCTTGACCTCGTGATCCACCCGCCTTGGCCTCCCAAAGTGCTGGGATTACAGGCTTGAGCCACCGCATTTCTATATATATAATGTATATAAGTCTAGAGTAAAATTCCTAGGTATTTCAAGAAATTCAGTAAGTCTCAAAAAATTATTGCTATTAATAAATTAAGAGTCTTGGCTGGGCACGGTGGCTCACGCCTGTAATCCCAGCACTTTGGGCGGCCGAGGCAGGTGAATCACGAGGTCCAGAGATCGAGACCATCCTGGTTAACATGGTGAAACCCCGTTTCTACTAAAAAAAAAACAAAAACAAAAACTTAGCTGGGCACGGTGGTGCGTGCCTGTAATCCCAGCTACTCAGGAGGCTGAGGCAGGAGAATTGCCTGAACCCAGGAGGCGGAGGTTGCGGTGAGCCGAGATCGCGCCATTGCACTCCAGCCTGGATAACAAGAGCGAAACTCCGTCTCAAAAAAAAAACAAAAACAAAAAAATAAAATAAAATAAAATAAGAGTCTTCCTTCCTATCCAAGCATATAGTTCTGGCACTGTGCTTATTGATTAAATGTGCAGGAGCTAAAGCACATGAGGGTGCTCCTGTCAAGGAATGAAACACAAATCAATAAATCCACAAAAAAAGCCTAAAAAGGGATTTCCACATTTACGTTTTAAAAAATAAGACTTCTTCATTTAGGGCTTTAAAAATACTATTTGGTAAATAGGTATATTCAAATTGCAATTTATGTGAAAACGAACTGAAGATACACAGTGTACACATTCAATATATATATATATATATGCAAACAAAATAAATTATTTTTAAACAAAACATGAGCATTCAGAATTATGCAATCTATAATTTTGAACATATTTACCAGGAAAATAATATTATAAGATATATGCAGATAAAGAGGTCCTCTGTATCTTGTATTGAGATTTACATATATAAGAGTTAAGATAAATATCTTCCATAAAATACAATTATAAAAAAACACAATAGAATGCATTTAATAATAGAAGTGTATAAAAGAGAATATAGTCTGTTTATAGAAAAGAATATGATCTGTGATGTTCAGCGGGTATATGAAAAATATGCAGTGCTTCCGGAAGATCATCTCCATCAATTACCGCCATGTTGGAGAGATGCGCAAGTTATCAGTTAAGAAGAATTACAGTTGAATTACTTTCTATAACAACTTATGATAAACTAAGTGAATCTATTAAAATAAGAAAGACTCAGGAAACTTTTTAATAATAACAAAGTCAGGGCAAGGCGCAGTGGTTCACGCCTGTAATCCCAGAACTTTGGAAGCCAAGGTGGTTGGATCACCTAAGGTCAGGAGATGGAGACCAGCCTGATCAACATGGCGAAACCCCGTCTCTACTAAAAATACAAAAATTAGCTAGGTGTAATGACGTGCACCTGTGGTCCCAGCTACTCAGGAGGCTGAGACAGGAGAATTGCTTGAAGCTGGGAGGTTGCAGTAAGCAGAGATTGTGCCACCACACTCCAGCCTGGGTGACAGAGTAACAATGTGAAGAAAGAATAAGAATAAGAATAAGAATAAGAATAAGAATAAGAATAAGAATAAGAATAAGAATAAGAAGAAGGAGGAGGAGGAGGAGGAGGAGGAGGAGGAGGACAGGAGGAGGAGGACAGGAGGAGGAGGAGGAGGACAGGAGGGGGAGGAGGAGGAGGAGGGGGAGGAGGAGGAGGAGGGGGAGGAGGGGGAGGAGGAGGAGGAAATTGAAAAAAAAAAGTCAGGATTAATTTATTTCCCATTTCTAGTCTCCTTATCATCTAAAATAATGTGTTAATGATGTTACCTTTGGTACTCATTTCAAAAGTTATAGGCAGCAAAGAAAAACTGCAAATTGAAGAACAATTATCCATAAAAACAAAACATGGCTAGTGTATTCCCTCTGGGTAACAGGTTAGCATGTTGTTAATTGTTTATTGAACATGTACATCAGGTTGGGCAGAAGTATATCTGTTTTTTCTTTAGTTAGAGATTAAAGATGCCTTACGAAGCTGGGGCTCAGTGACATGACAGCTTGACTTAGCCAAATTCCATTTCCTGGAATTCGCTTCCCTAGATGTATCTGGTTAAAGAAAGCCAGCAGAGAAATACCAGTATGAAATAAGCAGGGCAGATGTGAAGCCACAGTTTACAGGCATTGCAACATAGGTCATCTCATCATTATAAGGAAACAACCAAACCTTCAACCAGTCTTCCACAATCCCGTGAAAGCCTCCTCATCGGCTTCTCCGACTCCTGAACCTCGTGGGTAAGTTTAAGAAGCACAGAATGGAAGCCAGCTGCTGTGGAACCCCAGACCACATCGTCCAAGGCCATGGGCTCCCATTCATGCTGGCGGGTCCCCTCAGTTCTCATTCTCCCTCATGTCACATCCCTCCTCACTTCTCAACTGCCTGACCTATGGATTTCAAGGTTCAACATCAGATGTGATGACAACGCCTTACAGAGACTGGTTAAAAAGCTCCTGATGTTGCAGAAGACCAAATTTCTGTAACAAGTATCTTAACTTTATCAACGCAGCTACACACACAAATAAAATCACACACACACAGAGTGATACGCATATATCCCAGTGGCTCCAAATGCCTGAGTGAATCCTGACTGATTCCGGGTTTAGAAAATGGAGTCATAAGCCCCCATTTTTCTCCTTCCCGTTAAAAACAACAAACAAAAATCCAAAACTGCATGAAATAAAACTTTTAAGAAATAGCACAACAGGTAAAGAAAGACAATGATCTCAAAGAGCCAGCTGTCAGACAGTGGAACGAGCTGAGAAACACAGCTGTAAATGAACAGATTCCTCAGGTGGGAGAATACAGGGAGGCCAGGCAGCTGGAATGCACAGGGCAGAGAGGAGAGACGCCAGCAGAGACAGAACTCTAAAGGTCACAGGAAAAGTGCATGGAGGATTCAGTGATTACTGATCAAGTCACATGTATGAAGAAACTACATGAGAGCAGGCCAAAAAAAAAAAAAAAAAAAGAAAAAGAAAAGATTAGAAAACAATAGTGCTTGGGAGCACACAGGCTCCAATCAGCCAGACCTGAGAGACCTGAGGGCTAGAGGGGCATACAACAAGTTCTGTCTCGGAGGCTGGGATAATTAATCCTAGACTGAGCACTGTTCTCATCCTGCTTAAAAGCAAAGCAAAAAATTCATTCTCATGTAAATTACCTGCAATCTCAGAACAAGGGTCAACAATATTTAGTGAACTACAAAATAAACAGAAACAACAGAGTAAAAGTAATAATGTCTAGAATTCAATGAAAAAATTACCAGGCAGGCAAAGAAGCATAAAAATATGAACAATAATGTGAAAAATCAATCAACTAAAACCAACCCAGAATGAACAAAGATGTGAAAACTAGGAAATGGCAGAACAATCACTATAAATACACACAACATAATCAAAAAGATAAGTACAACTGTCCCTTGGTATTCCTGGGGATTGGTTTTAGGAATCCTCTGCAGATACCAAACTCCACGGATGCTCAAGTCTCTTATATAAAAATAATGCATTATAGATGACCCTTAAACAACAATTGGAACTGTGTGGGTCCACTTTTACTACGATTTTCTTCCACCTCTGCCACCCTGAGACTGCAAGACCAAACACTCCCGCTCTTCATCCTCCTCAGCCTACTTAATGTGAAGATAATGAGAATGAAGACTTTTAAAAGGATTCACTTCCACTTAATTAATAGTACATCTGATGATGATTTTCTTAATGACAATTCCTTTTAACAAGATTAAAGAATATAGTATATAATACACACAACATATACAATATTTCTATTAACTGGTTGTTTATTTTATCAGTAAGGCTTCTAGTCAACAGCAGGTTATTAGTAGTTGAGTTATGGGGAAGTCAAAGTTATACATAGATTTTCACCTGCCCAGGAAGTTGGAGCCTTTGACTTCCGTATTGTTCAAGGGCCAATTGCATTTGCACATCACCTATGCACATCCTCGCACAGACTTTAGATCATCTCTAGATTACTTATAATACTTAATACAATGTAAAAACCACATAAACAGTTGTTATAATACATTGCTTCTTAACTTCTAGGGTTGTATTTATTTTTATTTTTCAAGTATGTCTGACCAGCAGTTGGTGGAACCCATAGAGGCAGAACACAAGGATGCTGAGAATTGGCTATAGAGAGATAGAAGACATTTAAAAAATCCAAAAAACATGAAATAAAAAACATGAGATAAAAAACTCATTAGATGAGCTTAATGGCATATTAGACATCCAGAAGCATAGTGCCTTTGAATAAACAGAATAGAAAACACAAGAAATAAAAACACAAGCAGAAAGCAGATTTTTAAAAATGAAAACAGTATCAGTTGTTGGCCAATTTCAAATTATATCATTGGGAAATCCAAAGATACAAGGTGGAACAGGGGAGTAATTAAAGAAATAATGGGCAAAATATTTCCAAGTGTCATGAAACCTATAAACCCACAGATAAAAAAAGTTCAACAAATTGTAAACAAAGCAAATGTGAAGAAAACCCATGATAAAAAAACTTAAAAGAAACCAGAGAAAAAAGACATCCTATATACAAAAGACCAAAGATAAGAATGACAACAGATTTACAGATACACAGCAAGGAATAAATGAAGACAACAAAAAAATGTTAATTGCCTTCATTTAATACAATACACACTTGTAGTAGGAACTCAGTCAGTATGAACCACAGACCTTAAATATAATATCTAAAACCATAAAAACTCTAAAAGAAAATATAAGAAAAAAAGCTGTGACCTTCAGCTACATAAAGATTTCTGGGATATTACACAAAAAGCAAAATTCACTCAAGACAAAATTTAAAACTTTGACTATACAGAAATTTTTTAATTCTTCCCTTCTAAAGAGAATTACGACCAAAAGAGAGCCCACATAGCCAAGTCAATTCTAAGCAAAAAGAACAAAGCAGGAGGCATCACACTACCAGACTTCAAACTATACTACAAGGCTACAGTAATCAAAACAGCATGGTACTGGTACCAAATCAGAGATATAGACAAACGGAACAGAACAGAGGCCTCAGAGGCAACAACACACATCTACAACCATCTGATCTTTGACAAACCTGACAAAAACAATGTGAAAAGGATTCCTTATTTAATAAATGGTGTTGGGAAAACTGGCTAGCCATGTGCAGAAAGCAGAAACTGGACCCCTTCCTGACACCTTACACTAAAATTAACTCCAGATGGATTAAAGACTTAAACATAAGACCTAACACCATAAAAACCCTAGAAGAAAACCTAGGCAAAACCATTCAGGACATCGGCGTAGGCAAGGACTTCATGATCAAAACACCAAAAGCACTGGCAACAAAAGCCAAAATAGGCAAATGGGACCTAATCAAGCTCCACAGCTTCTGCATAGCAAAAGAAACAGTCATTAGAGTGAATCAGCAACCAACAGAATGGGAAAAATTTTTGCAATCTACCCATCAGACAAAGGGCTGATATCCAGAATTTACAAAGAACTAAAACAGATTTACAAGAAAAAACAAATAAGCCCCTTCAAAATTGGGCAAAGGATATGAACAGACACTTTACAAAAGAAGACATACATGCGGCCAACAAACATATGAGAAAATGCTCACCATCACTGGCCATTAGAGAAATGTAAATCAAAACTACATTGAGATACCACCTCATGCCAGTTAGAATGGTGATCATTGGCTGGGTGCAGTGGCTCATGCCTGTAATCCCAGCACTTTGGGAGGCCAAGGCAGGAGGATCATGAGGTCAAGAGATCGACACCATCCTGGTCAACATGGTGAGACCCCGTCACTACTAAAAATACAAAAAATTAGCTGGACACGGTGGCACGTGCCTGTAATCCCAGCTACTCGGGAGGCTGAGGCAGAAGAATTGCCTGAACACAGGAGGCGGAGGTTGCGTTGAGCCGAGATTGTGCCATTGCACTCCAGCCTGGTAAGAAGAGCAAAACTCCATCTCAAAAAAAAAAAAAAGAACAGTGATCATTAAAAAATCAGGATGTAACAGATGCTGGAGAGGATGTGGAGAAATAGGAACACTTTTACATGGCTGGTGGGAGTGTAAATTAGTTCAACCATTGTGGAAGACAGTGTGGCGATTCCTCAAGGACCTAGAAATAGAAACTCCATTTGACCCAGCAATCCCATTACTGGGTATATATCCAAAGGATTATAAATCATTCTACTATAAGGACCCATGCACACAAATGTTCACTGCAGCACAGTTTACAATAGCAAAGACCTGGAATCAACCCAAATGCCCATCGATGACAGACTGGACAGGGAAAATGTGGCACATATACACATTTTATGCAGCCATCAAAAAGATGAGTTCATGTCCTTTGTAGGGACATGGATGAACCTGGAAACCATCATTCTCAGCAAACTGACACAAGAACAGAAAATCAAACACCACATGTTCCCACTAATAGGTGGGTGTTGAACAATGAGAACACGTGGACACAGGGAGGGGAGCATCACACACTGGGGTCTGTCGGGGGGGAATAGGGGAGGGACAGCAGGAGGTGGGGAGTTGGGGAGAGATAGCATGGGGAGAAATGCCAGATATAAGCGATGGGGAGGAAGGCAGCAAATCACACCGCCACATGTGTACCTATGCAACAATCTTGCATGTTTCTTCACAGGTACCCCAAAACCTAAAATGCAACAAAAATAAAAGTAAAATAAAAAAAGAGAATTACGCCACAGACTAGGAGAAAATACTTGCAAATCATGTGTTTAATAAGTCTTATATCTAGCATACAAAAAGAAATCTCACGCTTAATAAGAAGAAAACAAATAACACAATTTTTCAAATGGACAAAAGATTTTTCAGAGACCCTTCACCAAAGAAGAAATACACATGGCAAAAAAGAAAAAAAAAGAAGTCCTATGTAGATGCTCAACATAATTAGGGACATGGAAATTAAACCATTAGAGATTCCTCTACATATCTAATAGAAACGGCTAAACTCAGAAAGACTGACAATTGCAAGCTTTGGGAAGTTTACGTAGAAAAAGAGGACAGTTAAAACTCTTCTGGTGTTTATGTAAACTGGCAATATTCTCTGGTAAAACCTTAAACATACACCTATCCTAAAATTCAATCACTTTACATTTAGGTATTTACCCAAGAGAAATGAAGTGCTATGGCCATAGAAACCTTGTTGACCAATGTTCATCATAACAGTATAATTTCAAATATCCAAAAAAGAGAAATAATTCAGACATCTATGGAAAAGGGAATGGGTAAACAAAGGGATAAAGAAACAATGTGATTTTGCTCAGTAATAATTAGGAATTACCCATTGATAAAACAAAAACAAGAGAAGAAATCTAAAATCTAAAAACCAGCTATGATGATTTAAAAAAAGAAAAAGAAAAAGACTGACAAGAAAAATTCCAAACTGTATCATTCCATTCACAAAGAACTCTGTAAAATGCAAGCCACTAATGGCAGAATGAGGATCAGCAGTTACGTGGGATGGCAGAGAGCAGCAGGAGGGATGGATTACAAAGGGGAAAAATGGAAATTTGAGGCGGTAATGGATATGATCATAATCTTGTTTGAGGTAAAGGTTTCATGGAAAATACATATACATATGTCTAAATATGTATTAAAACTCATCAAATTGTACATTTCAAATATGTACAGATTTATGCATGTAATACTTCAATAAAACTTTTCTTAGTTAAAAATAGCACTTACAATGGGAAGTCCATAATAATTTTAATTAGAAAATATTCATTTTTTCAGGCATTATATACTCATATACAAGTAAGATGTATGTTTATTTCTTGCTCTTCTTTACCTTTTTTTGCTTTCTTAATTTTTAAGATAGAGTTCCAGAGTAATGAAGAAGTCAATACCTGACTTGGCATTTACAGACTAGACATTGTTTCCTCAATTGTATGTGAGATAGCTACGGTACTATGAAAGGATAAATGGTAAATATCTTACAAGCAAAGGCATGATAACACTGTCAAGCAACTATTTGGAAGAGCCTGAGATTCAGAACAAAAAGGTAAACAAGAAAGAGAGAGAGAGACAGAGACAGAGAGAGAGAGACAGAGAGAGAAAGAGAGAGACAGAGAGAGAGAAAGAGACAGAGAGAGAGAAAGAGACAATGTAAATAACTTCCATGAGTTTCCTCTCTACAACTGTAACTTTCTCACACTGTGTTTCAAGCAAAATGGTTTCCTACAAATACCAGCAATCTGAAATTCAGAGGAGAAGCCATACATGACAAAAGTATGCAAACAGATAGCAAGTTTTAGGAAGTTTACTTAGAAAAAGAGAAAATAATCTAAAAACAGATTATTTCTGAATTTCCCATTTTATATGGTATTGGTCATTTGGTGGCAAATGTATAATTTAGATACTCTAAAAATACCAAAATTACCAAAAATGTACAGTTTAAGAACGGAATGTAATTCATAAGAACTTAAAACACAATCATGGCCGGGCGCAGTGGCTCACGCCTGTAATCCCAGCACTTTGGGAGGCCGAGGCAGGAGGATCATGAGGTCAAGAGATTGAGACCATCCTGGTTAACATGGTGAAACCCCGTCTCTACTAAAAGTACAAAAAATTAGCTGGGCACGGTGGCGCGTGCCTGTAATCCCAGCTACTCAGGAGGCTGAGGCAGGAGAATTGCCTGAACCCAGGAGGCGGAGGTTGCGGTGAGCCAAGATCACACAGTTGCACTCCAGCCTGGGTAACAAGAGCGAAACTCCGTCTCAGGAAAAAAAAAAAAAAAAAACACACAATCATGAAAAGAACCCAGCAGTTTCTAGCAGTCAGAAAAAAATACAAGTAACAACCAGGCTATATAGCTGATGAGGGTAACAGTAAGAGACCTAAGTGTTAAGTGTTTATATGTTGGGGTCTAAGTTACATTAAAAAAGGCAAACTTGCATCTGTAAGTGAAATATTATATATCAATAATAATAGCAAGCTCTGACATTTGATCAACTACTTAGATTTCTCTAAAAGATGTAACTTTTACATCTTCTATTATCAAAGTAATTAATAAATACTTTCAGACACTGCCTTATAAAAAGAATTGTGTTGAGGGATATAGAAAAGAGCTAATATAAGCTAAAATCTCATGCTATACCTAAATAAAAAACATAAATAAAAATACACACAAGAAATATTTTAGTGCTAAAGAGTCTACACAAAATATAAATGTCTCTCACTCTATCAAACTGAAAATAACTTTTGCAACATTTATTATGCAACGCTCCTTTACTATCCTGAAATTAAATAAATGCATAATAAAATCTATCAAAATTCAAAAATCCAAAAGATCAACATAGTACTCTAATGAATATAAAGTAAAGTTAAAAACAAGTAGTTTAAAATAAAATAGTTTGTATTTCAAGAAATAAAAGATTGGGCAGTGCTATATTGGAAGTCCAATGCAATTTCAGATGTGTGTGCCTAAATACATAATCAACATGAGAGGAGGGACTGCCAGGATAAAGTGAGATCCTCAAAAAACCTGCTCCTCCATAAAGCAAAAGAACACAAGGATAATCAACTTTTTACCAATTTTGGAAATTTAAAAAGACAGAAAAGAGTATGAAGACTATTCAAGGAAACCAATTCAACAATAAGCTTTGTTGCACCTGAACTTATTCCAATCCTATGTCCAACTCCCTGAATCCATAATACTCCAGAAAGAAAACAAAATGACAACTAGAGTAGATTTGAAAACCAGCAGCCCAAGAGCTGTGAGGATCAAACAGGTTAGGAACTCACCAAAGGCTTCATTCCCATAAAAATTCTACTACTTAACTGAAAGATGACTTGACTCACAACTCACTTTGTGTGAATAACCTCTATCCTCAGGGCAACTGTCAGTAGCAATGGAAAAAACAAACAAAAACAAAACAAAACAAAAAAACAAAAAACAGAAACACACTCACAGAAGCAACTCTTTACCACTACAGCTGCCTGAGCATAAAACCAGTTAGGGAGGCCGGGCGCGGTGGCTCGCCTGTAATCCCAGCACTTTGGGAGGCCAAGGCGGGTGGATCACGAGGTCAAGAGATCAAGACCATCCTGGTCGACAAGTTGAAACCCCGTCTCTACTAAAAATACAAAAATTAGCTGGGCATGGTGGTGCGCGCCTGTAGTCCCAGCTACTCGGGAGGCTGAGGCAGGAGAATTGCCTGAACCCAGGAGACGGAGGTTGCGTGAGCCTAGATTGTGCCATTGCACTCCAGTCTGGGTAACAAGAGCAAAACTCCGTCTCAAAAAAAAAAAAAAAAAAAAACCAGTTAGAATAAGAGGCTTGCCAAAAAACTTCAGAAGAAAAATGAGAATGCAATATAAATACAGGCTTAGAAAAGCTCCAACATACTCCATAAATCTAAAAGCAAACACACACGCACAGGGCTGTGTGAATGCAAGGGAGAAATCTGAAAAGGTAATCATCTTCCATAGCATCTCTAGCTAACATTAAGCCTTTGCACAGGTAGAAAGAGAAGGTAAAGGTAGAGTTGATAACTGTATGATGGAGCACTGATAACATTCCACAATGCAACAGAGCCCATTGACAAATGCTACGAACATTGGTTCAAGGCATTTGAGGAAATCTGTCTTCTATTTTTCACTGCTTCCATTATTCAAAGTAAGCAGTGACTTTAGTGGCCACATATGACAAAGAATACAGACAGTACAAAATACATTCAGAAAAGTCCCTAAACAGCAGCAACAACAAAAATATATAGCAACAAAAGTACTCTAGAGAGGAAGGAATCTGATTTCCAAAATGGTTATCACATTATATTATTTAATGACTACTATATGTGTGTGTGTGTGTGTGTATACACACACACACACACACATATATATATATGCTTGTGCACAAAGGGGAGAGGGAGGGAGGGGCAGGCATGTAAAGCAACTGAAAAATATGGCCTATATATTGGGAAACAAAAGCAGTCAACAGAAACCTTTCCCACGAAATTCCAGATGAAAAGACTGCTAGATAAAAACACTAACTCAACTAGCATCATAAACATGTTCCAGAAATAAAGGAAAATATAGGTAAGAACTACAGGAAAATAAGAGAATAAACAACAAATAAAGAATATCAATAAAAATGAAATATAAAAGGAACCAAATAGAAATTATGGAGCTGAAAAGTAAAATAATTAAATGAGAAATTCACTAGAGGAACTCAAGAGCAGATGTGAACTGGCAGCAGAAAAAAATTCACTGAAAATACGAAAAGGTCTTTCTGTTCCAGTCTGAAAAACAAAATGAAGGTGAATAAGGAGAGCAATAAAGAGAAGAGGGAGAAGAAAAAACATGAGCAGAACACAGTTAATAAGGATATAATATTAAGGCCACAGTAAGAAACACAGGTAAGAAAAAGGCAGGAAGGAAACCGAAGAAATCATGACCAAAAACTTAAGAAAAGCATTAGTCTTAACATCCAAGAACCTCCATAAACACCACATAAGAGAAACTCAAATGTGTCCACACATATTACCACATATTCCAACTGTCAAATGCCAAACATGAAGAGACTATCCTGAGAGCAGCAATAGGAAAGTCAGTCATCCAGTACAAGGTATGCACAGGAAGATTAAAAACTACTTTCTCCGCGTAAACTATGCAAGTCAGAAGGGAGTGGGGTGACACGTTCAAAGTGCTGGGAAAAAAAATGCTGTCAACTATTTTTCTGTATCAGCAAAACACTATGAATGAAAACAAAGGAGATGTGAAGACATACCCAGATACACGAAAGCTAGAAAAAAGAAAAGAAAAGAGAAAAAAGAAAGAAAATAAATCATCATCAGCCAGACCTGCTGCACAAGAAATATTTAAGGTAGTTCTTTAAATGGAAATTAAAGAACACTACTAACTTGTTTTCACCAGAAGATCTAAAGGACCTGTAAAGGCAATGACATAGGTAATTTTTTAAAATTAAAAATACATTTTTCAGCCAGGCACGGTGACTCATGCCTAGAATTCCAGCACTTTGGGAGGTCAAGGTGGGCGGATCATTTGCGATCAGGAGTTCAAGACCAGACTGGCCAATATCTCCACTAAAAGTACAAAAATATAGCTGAACGTGGTGGCGCACAACTGTAATCCAAGCTACTAGGAAGTCTGAGACAGCAGAAGCACTTGAACCCAGGAGACAGAGGTTGCAGTGAGCTCCGATCATGCCACTGCAACTCCAGCTTGGGTGACACAGTAAAATTTAATCTCAAAAATAAATGTATATATGTTTTTTCGTTGTAATTATTTTCCCTGTTCAATTAAAGGCATCTAGTTAAAGCAGTAATTACAAATTTGTATTGATGGACATAAAATGTAGAGATACATTTTATATGACAGTAACAGGACAAAGTAGTGAGTGAGGAAATGATGTCGCAGCTAAGCTTTTATACAGTATTGAAATTACGTTGGTATTCATAAAAACTAGATTGTGATAAGACGTTCAGTTATCCCTAGGTTAACAATTAAGAAAACTTATATATGCACATGTATGCATACATACATGTATGTATATGTATGAACTGAAAAAGTAAAAAGAAAAATTCCCATTTAACACAAAATAAGAAACAGTAAAACAGCAGGACAAAAAAGGCATAAAGACATGTAGAAAAACCACGAAATAGCAGATGTAAATCCTATAAATTCTACTTCTCAATAATGGCATTATAGGTAAATGTACTAAAAACTTCAATCAGAAAGTAATGACTGGGAAAACAAATTCAAAAAATATAATCCAAGTATATGCAGTCTACAGACAAAAACATAAGAGTCAAACACTCAGGTAAGTTGAATGTATCAAGATGAAGGATATACCAAGTGACCAAAAGAAAGCTGCAGTGGCTGTACTGATATCAGAGAAAACACATTTTAAAATGAAGATTGTTACTGGAGGAAACAAAAGCGGGGGAAAACATTTATATCAAAAACTCAGTACTCAATTAAAAATTAACAAACGCAACATATGAATGACAAAGCCTCCAAAATAAACAAAACAAAAAATTATAAAACTGAAGCAGAAATTTCAACAATAAGAGCTGAAGACTTTAAAAACCCATTTTCAGTAATAAATAGACCTATGTAGAACAAAAACGACAAAAGGGAGATTTGAACAGCAAGGTACTAAAAATAAGACATATCTATAGAATATGTCACACAATAAAAACAAACTCAAATGCACAAAGAACAGTCTCCAGAACTGATCATATGTAAGGATATAAAATAAGCCTCAGGACTTCTACAGAGATTGAAACCATATAAAAAATATTTTTATTTCTTTTAATCATATGCAATAAAATTAGAAGTCAAATAACATAAGCAAATTTGGGGGATTAACGAATCTGTGCTACTTAAACATCATACTCACAAATACAGTTGGTTAAAGAAGAAATCACAAAATTAAAAGTAGTATGAGATGAATGGAAACAAATACAGAACATATAAAAACTTAGAGAATGCAGTTACAGCAGTAGACACAGGAAAATTTATATCTTTAAACATCCGTATTTTATTTAAAAAAGTTTCCATTCTCACTGCCTCATTTGAATTGCTTAAAAATTATAAATAAAATAAAATAAACTGAAATATCTCAAATCAACAATCTGACTCTTCCACCATAAGTAACTAAAAAAGAAAAACAAAACCAAAAGCAAGCAGAAGGAATGAAACAAAAACTAGAATACAAATAATGACACAGAAAAACAGGCAATATCACCGAAACCAAAAATTGGTTCTTTGGAAAGATCATCAAAGATGACAAACTGTTAGCTAAACAGATGAAGAAAAAAGAAAGAACATTCAAATTATTATCTAGGAATGAAAACGGAAACATTACTACTAACCTTACAAAGATAAAAAGGAATTAAAGATTAATACTATAAACATCCATGTGCCAACAAACTAACTAGATGAAACAGACAAATTACTGGAAAAAAGAAAACAAGTGAACACAACTAAAGAAATTTTAAAATCCGCATAGAACCATAAGAAATAAAGCAATTGAATGAAGAGCAAAAAACCTTCTACAAAAACATATTCACAGATGGCAGGATCTTGAACAAGGAAAATCTAAAGAATTCACAATAGCAAAATACTCAAATTAACAACAATTTCAGCAATGCTGCAAGATACAAAATTAATACACAAAAATGCATTTTGTTTCAAAGAATTACAAAGAAAATTTTTTTAAAAAGGATAAAAAAAATTTAAATGCTTAGAGGTAAATTTACAAAAGAATGGAAAAACGACACTGAAAACTGTAAAACATCATTAAAAGAAACAGAAGAAGACTTCAGTGAAGACAAAGAAATCCTAGGTTCATGGATTGGAACACAATATACTATATGTGACAATACTTCCCAAATCAACCCACAAATTCAATGCAATCTCTATCAAAACTCCAACCTGCCCCTTTGCCACTATTAGCAGAGGGACTGTTAAAAATTCATAAAAATGTAAAGGACTCAAAAGTCAGGAAACAGGAGATGTTGTAGAGGATGTGGAGAAATAGGAACGCTTTTACACTGTTGATGGGAGTGTAAATTAGTTCAACCATTGTGGAAGACAGTGTGGCGATTCCTGAAGGATCTAGAAATAGAAACACCATTTGACCCAGTAATCCCATTACTGGGAATATACCCAAAGGATTATAAAACACTCAATTATAAAGACACATGCACAGGTATGTTTACTGTAGCACTGTTCACAATAGCAAAGACTTGGAACCAACCCAAATGCCAATCAATGATAGACTGGATAAAGAAAACATGGCACATATATACTATGGAATATTATGCAGCCATTAAAAAAAGGATGAGTTCATGTCCTTTTCAGGGACATAGATGAAACTGGAAACCATCATTCTCAGCAAACTGACACAAGAACAGAAAATCAAACACCGCATGTTCTCACTCATAAGTGCGTGTTGAACAATGAGAACACAGGGACACAGGGAGGGGAGCATCACACACCAGTGCCTGGGGTATGGGAGGCTGGGGTAAGGAGAGCAGGGGGTGGGGAGATTGTGAAGGGATAGCATTAGGAGAAATACCTAATGTAGATGATGGGGCAATGGATGCAGCAAACCACCACCATGGCACGTGTATACCTGTGTAACAAACCTGCACGACCTACACATGTACTCCAGAACTTTAAAAAAAAAGGGGGGGGGACTCAGAATAACCAAACCCATCTTGCAAATGAATGAGGTTGAAGGACTCACTTTTCAACTACAAAGCAAGATACAATAATAGCATAAAAATGAAATATATGGCCGCGCAATGCGACTCTGTAATCCCAGCACTTTGGGAGGCTGAGGTGAACAGATCACGAGATCAGGAGTTTGAGACTCTCCTGACCAACATGGTAAAACCCCGTCTACTAAAAATACAACAATTAGGCGTGGTGGTACACATCTGTAAACCCAACTACTCAGGAGGCTGAGACAGGAGAATTGCTTCAACCCGAGAGGCAGAGGTTACTGAGAGCTTAGACAGCACCACAGCGCTCTAGTCTAGGCAACAGAGTGAGACTCAGTCTCAAAAAGACAAAAAAGAAAAGAGAAATATACATCAATGAAATAGAATTAAGAGTTCATAAATAAGCCTTTACATTTATGATCAATTCATTGTGACAAGAATGTCAAGACAAAATAAAGCATAAAGAATAAACTTTTCAACAAATGGTATTGAGATGTGCATATCCACATTAGAAAAGAATAAAACAAACTCCTTCCTCATGGTATATCCAAAACGTGATTCAAAGTGATTCAAAAACCCCAATGTAAGAGGTAAACTAAAATCTTAGAAACAGGGAAATAATCTTTGGGATCTTGAATTAGGCAGTGACTTCAGATATAACAAAGCACAAATTACAAAAGAGCAGATAAACTGACATTCATAAAAATTAAAAAAGCTTGCACTCAAAGAACACAATCAATAAATTAAAAAGACAATATCCAGAATGAAAAACTCAGAAAACTCGGCCGGGCGCGGTGGCTCAAGCCTGTAATCCCAGCACTTTGGGAGGCCGAGGCGGGTGGATCACGAGGTCAAGAGATCGAGACCATCCTGGTCAACATGGTGAAACCCCGTCTCTACTAAAAATACAAAAAGTTAGCTGCGCACGGTGGCGCGTGCCTGTAATCCCGGCTGCTCGGGAGGCTGAGGCAGGAGAATTGCCTGAACCCAGGAGGCGGAGGTTGCGGTGAGCTGAGATCACACCATTGCACTCCAGCCTGGGTAACAGCAGCGAAAATCCGTCTCAAAAAAGAAGAAAAACTCAGAAAACTCAACAATAAAAAGACGATACAAAGTAAAAATCGGCAAGGAATCTGAATAGACATTTCCCCATAAAATATATAAAACAGACAATATAAAGGGCATCAAAAGTTGCTCAAGAGTATTACTCTTCAGGAAAACAGAAATCAAAATGTCAATGATATATCACTTCAAACACATCAGGTTGGCTATAATTAAAAAGACAAGTCTTGATGATACAAGGAAATTCAAAAATTCATACATTGCCAGCAAGAAACATTTGATGGTTTTTCACATTAAACATATACATAGTTAATACAAGAGCCAGCAATTCTACTTCATTATACCTGAGAAAACTGAAAATTTATGTCCACACAAAAATCTGTGCAGAAACGTTCACAGCAACATTAGTCATAACATCCAAAAAGTGAAGATAAACCAGATAACCATGAAATGATGAATGGATGAATAACAAAAACGTGCTGCGTTTAATACCACACAATGCAGTATTAGAAGGAAGCACCAATACATGCTATAACATAAACGAATCATGAAGACATTATGCCAGTTGAAAACATTTGGAAACAAAAGGCCACATATTGTGTGATCATGTTCATATGAACTGTCCAGAATAAGTCTATAGAAAAGTTGATGATTTACATGTGAATCAAGTTAAACAGCGAATGACTGTCCCTCAGCTGATGAAGAACATAATGCATCGCTCATGCAGGTATTTATTTTAAAATGAGTGACAAAAACAATTAACTAATAAAATTTTGCATCTTATATGTTGGTAGGCAAAAAATACCACAAGATGATAATGTAGGTAAGACATAGTAATGCCTACAAGAATTCAGGATACTCTCAAAGAAGTAGTAAAATGTACAGATAACTAGGATTTCCATGAGAAGGAGGATATTCCTGGTAGAGAAGAAAAGTGTGAGAAAAAGTAAATCAGTTTGAGAACCTTACATATGTGCCACAGCTATAGCCAAATCTGAGAGAAAATGAGGCTGGAAAGCTCCTTCATGGACAAATTGTGACCTTTGAACCAACCACATACTTTGTTCATTGAATTTAAGCCTCTCTTCTCCCTTAGAAAATTTCCGAAAAAGAATGACAACTTCACAATCTTGTAATTTGTATATTTTCCAGTAAGATACTTTTCCAATTACTTCTCATACTTCTGTGATTTTCTTTCCCTCCTGTATTAAACAGAAAATAAAGCTTTCAAAAATAACTGTATACCAAAACGTTCACAGACACTTTTTTTAAATTGTACTTTAGGCTCTGGGGTACCTGTACAGATCGTGCAGAATTGTTGCATAGGTACACACATGGCAATGTGGTTTGCTGCCTCCATCCCCATCACCTACATTTGGCATTTCTCCATGTTATCCCTCCCCAACCTCCCCACCTCTCTGCTGTCCCTCCCTTGCCCCCCCAGCAGATCACAGTGTGTGATGCTCCCCTCCCTATGTCCATGTGTTTTCATTGTTCAACACCCACCTATGAGTGAGAACATGCAGTGTTTGATTTTCTGTTCTTGTGTCAGTTTGCTGAGAATGATGGTTCCCAGATTCGTCCATGTCCCTACAAAGGACACAAACTCATTGTTTTTTATGGCTGCATAGTATTCCATGTGTATATATGCCACATTTTCCTTTTCCGGTCTATTGTTGATGGGCATTTGGGTTGGTTCCAGGTCTTTGCTATTGTAAACACTGCCGCTATGAACATACAGACACACATATTATTTTTAAAAACTATCCTTTACTTCCAAACTAGAATGATTCAGGAGCCAATAAATTCTGAAATTTGTGGTAAGGCATCTCAAATAATATATACAGGAATTTTTTTCTGTCATCTCTGCTGCAATTCTCTTTTTCTTCCACTGCAGATTTAAATTCTTCACAACAGGTAACAAAGACGGTATGGATTCTTAAAAAAGGGTGTCTCAATTAGGTTTTATGACCATCTACATAGTTAAACAAAACCTAATTCTAAGTTACAGTGTTTTAAAATTCAAATACCTTAGTGGAATTGATACAGGCCAAACCCAACACGCATTGATAAAGCAGTGCTTTCCAGCAAGAAGGCTGGGGAGGTGGAAAAAACATAATAGAAGGAAAGGGCAGAGCAGAGGAGCCCGGAAGAGAGGAGAGGCGAGTGCATAGAGAGGAGACCTGTACACGCGGTGTGCTCGTATTGTGCAAAGCAAAATTGACTGAGATAGAAGCTATTTTGCATGGTACAGTGGCAATGGCTAACAAATGAGAGTTTTGTGGGCTGAATGTTAGTCCCCTGCCTCATCTGCCACCCCTAATGACAGCAGCCACCTGCTGTTTTATTGTCACAGCTGGAGCCAGTGCACACTCCTTGATGCTGAGCTCTGCCCATGAGCACCAAGTGCTCTCTTTGCCTCATTACTTTGATGAACTTTTTATGGCCAGCACCCATGAAGACCTCATCTAGAACTCCACAACACAGACTGGCTTCTGGGAGTGCTTGCAGTTACACGAGGTGATAACACAGTGACATGACGGCTTTGGTGTCTGTCAGCTAGTTCAGAAGTCACTGCGCTATATTTTTGACATAACGGGGTCCACAACAGGTAAAACTGCCATAAAATTCCCATACTTAGTAATGTTCTTTCTTCCTCATTGTGAGGTAAAGATCATAGGATACTGCCTTAATGACGAATTTTAATGGTACATGTTATTATAGAAAACCTAATGTACTGTTTATGATTACGGCCATAAAATTAAAATTCTTTTCATTTTCTATAGATTGAAAGTCATAGGAAGAAATTTTTCCCTTTGGCTTTTAAAGTCAAAAGTATAAAGCTGAAGCAGAATCAAAATCTTATTTGTATTAACAAACAATTTTAAATTAAAACTTCGTAAGTTGTCTTTTAACGCTTTTAAATAGAAACATGTAGCAATGATATGTCGGCTAATTTTAAATTACACCTGCAATGTGCAATTTTGGTGGTAGAAAGGCTATTTGAATGATCATGCTTTCAATATTAATACCCAAGCTTTTTCTGATCATTGCTGTCCAAATCTATATTAGAAGTCCTCATAAATTTCACAACTTACTGCAGAGGACAAAAAGAAAAACAATGAAATAATTATTAAATGTCAGCAACACTGAAAAGCTTTATCATCTCTCAAAACTTACTGTGTGCAATTAGTGAACATAATTTTTATTATGTAGCAGCACTGGGTCTTGCCTAATCACAAGAACGTGACCCAGGAAGAGAAACTTCACGTGAACATCCCGATGGTTACAAACATACTAAGAAAAATCTGCAAATACTCTGACAATCACCAAGCAGCATTTTAAGTTTCTAATGCTTGAAAGCTTTTCTAATCCTAAAACTAAACCATTTAGGTGTTCCCTATGTAGAAATGCAGTTGGTAATTCTTGACAAATTCTTCAATGTTACAAACCATAAAACTTCACTTAGATTCATTTTAAAATTCTACCCAAAAATATACACGCAAGACATGGATGAATCTGGAGAACATCATTCTCAGCAAACTGACACAAGAACAGAAAATGAAATACCACATATTCTCACTCATGGGTGGGTGATGAACAATGAGAACACATGGACACAGGGAGGGGAGCACTACACACTGGGGTCTATTGGGGGGAATAGGGGAGGGACAGTGGGAGGGAGTTGGGGAGGGAGTGCATGGGGAGAAATGCCAGATGTGAGTGAAGGGGAGGAAGACAGCAAATCACACTGCCACGTGTGTACCTATGCAGCTATCTTGTACGTTCTTCACATGTACCCCAAAACCTAAAATGCAATAAAAAATAAACAAATATATGAAGTGATTTATCTTGTGACTTTCTCCTCAACGTATATGTGTTATACATTGCATGCGATCACTCTGAAATTTATATTCCTAATTAAAATTCTTCAAAATATTGATATTTTACCTAAGAGACAGGATAACATGAGTTATACTAATGCAGCTAAGCTTGAGTTGAACTTTAACAAAATGATACAGAACTCAGCACTTGTTCTGAACTCTAGATAGTACTGCCAAATAATAGCAAGGACAGTAATATTCAAAGATACACACACACACACACACACACACACACACACACACACACACACACACACACAGCCTATGTATGTAATACAGAATCAGTGGTTTGAAATTCTGCTGAGCTTAGATATTTTTCCTTCAGTTATTTAATAACATGCCAAACTTAGAGTTTGTGGAATCTTACCTCTAAAAAAAATCCAGAAAAACCCTTCAATGGTTGTACTGAATGACATTTATCCATAAATCAACCAAGTCAAGTCATCGTGAGGAAATAGTTTTTCACAATTCACACATTCTCCTTTTCATCAGAAAATATTCTACAAATCACAATAAATACGCATTATGAAAACTATGCAATTCCCTTCTGGAAATAACTGAATGCAAGGTACTTTTATTGAAATCATGTTCTGTTTTCTGTTTAAGTAGGTAAATACCTAATTGTTAATGATTTGTCTCCCTGTGCAACAAGAAATAAAAAGAGAAAGTGAGGAAATAGTTACATAAATGAATAAAACAAAAACTAGAAACAAATGTGAGCAAGAAAAATATTACACATGGCCACATACCATGTAATGTTTTAATCAATGACAAACCACATATATGACAACGGTCCTGGAAGATTATAATGAAGTTGAAAAAATCTTGTGGCCTAATGACCTCACAGCCATCCAAACATCTCATGCAGTGCAACATTCGTTTGTGGTGATGCTGCTACAAATAAACGTACTTTGCTGTCAAACACATCAGAGTATGTCATGAATAGTTATGAACAGTATATGACATTTGATACTGATCATAAATAAGCACGTTACTGGCTTATGAATTTACTCTACCACACTTTTTTTATTACTTTAGAGTGTACTCCTTTTATTTATTTATTTTAAGTTAATTGTAAAACAGCTTCAGGCAGGTCCTTGGAAAGTCTACGAGAGGAAGGCATTGTTATCATAGCAGATGACGGTTCCATAACTGTTCTCACATCTGAAGGCCTTCCACTGAGACAAGATACACAGTTGGAAAACAGGGACACTTATGATCCTTACCCTGTACAGGCCAAGGCTAATGTGTTTGTGTCACAGTTTTTAACAAAAAAGTTTTAAAACAATAATTTAGAATATAAAAAATAATAATATTCTTATTCTTATATGGGTATAATATATTTGAACAGCTCTGGAATGTTTGTGTTTTAAGCCGTGTTATCAAAAAGGAGTCAAAAAGTTTAAAAAATAGTTTATAAAGTAAAAATCTTACAGTAAGATAGTTTATTATTAAAAAAGAAAAAGGTTTTAATTAAATGTAGCGTAGTCTAAGTGTACGATGTTGATAAAATCTGCAGTAGTGTACAGTAACGTCCTAGGCCTTCACAATTACTCAGCACTCACTCATCCACAGCAACTCCCAGTCCTGCAAGCTCCATTCACACTTCAGTGCCCTGTACTGACAGACCTGTAGCCTATCTTTCATACTGTATTTTTTCTGAACCAGTTCTGTTTACATACACGATCATTTCATTAGGTAGACATACAACACTCACTACAGTCACATGCTGTACAGGTTTGAAGCCTAGGAGCAAAAGGCCATACCATCCAGCCTAGGTATGTGGTAGGCTCCACCATCTAGGTTTGTGTAAATACACTCTATCATGTTCACACAATGATAAAATTGCCTGACTCATTTCTCAGAACATATCCCCATCACTTATCAGCACGACTGTATTTAAGTTGGAGTGATAAACCAACTAATAAAGAAGAGACATGCAAGAAACCCCAGGCTGCTACACACAGAGAGAGCGAGCAAATGAACACAGACTCCTCATATAAGGCAGGATCCTTGGCAGAGCTGGAGTTAGACACTACAACAGACATCCAGACTGATGAATAACCATAAGACCAGTTTCCTAAATGAGGCAAAACTAGACTTTCAGCTACTCTAAATGCGTACTTATACATATTGATATTCCTCATATATCCTCACCACCTGCAACAGTTTGTTCTGTTTTCCCAAAGATTGATGGAGAAAGTATGTTAAAGCAACTAACATAAAACAAATACGTAAGTTCAATTACTAAAATCAAACACATAGGCAAAGGCAAGAAGATAGTTTCAAGCAAAGCTGAAACTCTGTGGAGCCACAATACCAAATGATTATGTTTTAGAAAGAAGGCAAGAATAGAAAGGATGAGGAAAAGAAACTTGAGACTTTAATAGCATTTAAATTTACAGTATTTTCCAAATCCTTCACATCCAATCTTCACATTTGTCCTCTGAGAATTATTTCTTTTTTGCCTATGAAGAAATTAGCAATATTTAGCCCTTTTTGTCCAAGTTAGATGACTTCTATCTAATGGCTTACCTTCCATAAAACTTATTTAAATAGCTCTTCCTAAATAACTTTTAAATATCCACAAAGTCATATTCATACAATTCTAGAAACTGTTTAATTCATATCATAGCTGTGCATTTATGATTCTCCACAAGATAACCAATTATTAAGTGGCTTTTTAAAAATTGATCTTAATAATGTTTTCATTACTTGGTATTTCCCACCCAACTGAGAAGAGATGTGCCTTTCAGGTGAGTCTGAATGCACCATAATGCATGCTGTGCCCCTTCCCTCTCTCATATCAATGCCTACTCTCTGAGAAATTCTAAGTAATATCATTATTCCTGACTCGATTTTATAGATCTACCATAGATGGACATGGTAAAGGTATAAAATCAAGGTGTTTCCCTTATTTAAAAACTAGAATTACCAGTCCATCCATGGTAAAGCTATAAAATCAAGTAGGAAATATATTATTTAGCAATTCATGCTAATACATTGCTTAGTATATCAGTAATGTATTACATTAGCAATGTATTACACACTAATTCATTGCCTAGTGTGGTTTACTTTTGTGGCAGTCAATGAACATCTGGGTTGTTTCCAATTTTATGTGATTGTTGAAATCAATCCCCCAATGTTTTAATTTTTTGCCCTTGCAGCAAAAATCTATGTGTTAAATCCATCAACTTCCAAGTATTTTGGTCTGGTCCACATGTTTTCTCCCCTATTAAAATCTCTGCTAAGTTTAAAACCAACAAAAATGCATTTCCTTTATTTAAAAATTAAACTATATGGGCCAGGCACAGTGGCTCACGCCTGTAATCCCAGCACTTTGGGAGGCCAAGGCAGGTGGATCAAGAGGTCAAGAGATCGAGACCATCCTGGTCAATATGGTGAAACTCCGTCTCTACTAAAAATACAAAAAATTAGCTGGGCACGGTGGTGCGTGCCTGTAATCCCAGCTACTCAGGAGGCTGAGGCAGGAGAATTGCCTGAATCCAGGAGGTGGAGGTTGTGGTGAGCCGAGATCGCACCATTGCACTCCAGCCTGGGTAACAAGAGTGAAACTCCACCTCAAAAAAAAATACATAAACTATACTTTAATAGTTTTAAAATATAAAAATATTGTTATCACTGCCAACACTCCAACGTTGCTTTACAAATAAAAATAAAAAATATTCAAATTAGCTGGGAAAGTTCACTGTATTGACTACAGAAGTGTACAGCTGTCCAAGCACAAAGAAAACGAGGCTAGCACAGAGAAGCTGATTAGGCCATGAGTCAGGTCAGAGGTCATAAGCCACCAATCCACCCCTGCATCAGAGCATGCCCCTTCATGATAGAGCACTGGAAACAGAGACATGAAGGTATCCAAATTCTGGGCAGGTGCCCTGCTTGTAAGAGAAGGTAGAACGTAACAACCAGGTAGATGACATATAAAGAGAAAATTTCTGGAGGAATAATAAGTTCATTAATAAATTATCAGTCAATGTATTGCCTGAAGGTCACAAAAATCAGTGTTTCAGGCTGAAGTTTAAACACTAAACTCTTATATCATAAGAAATAAATTGAGAGCCAAAATTGGAATCAGCTAATGAAAAGGTCCCATGACAACTGTGAATGTCTTACATGGTACATGTCTAACATACAGTATTTATGCAATTCTAAGAGACCATCAATTTTGAGACAGTTAATTAATTTAATAAAAGCTTTTCTAAAAGTTTTAAAAGAAAAAAAATTTACGTACCAATTAACTCTAAAACACATCCCAATTTCAAAAATGTTCAAATATTATTAAAAGTATGTCTTATAAGCAGGAAGCCTTTAATAAATCACAACATACCTATTCTTTTAGAAGCAACAGACACAACATATAAACATCTAGGAAAACAAAATGTTCTAGAGATACTGGCAGAAGTAATACAGTCAAATTTCCTTCACAGCATTTTAGATTGCAAGAAATTATTTCCATTAAAAATACCTGTATGAATACCAATTAGGGAACTTCACAGATCTTAAAACATGACAACTCATTAGGATTTTATGACTACCTGTCCTAAAAAGGAGTATTATATATTTCAAATACAACTTTACAAATGGTCCTTAGCTGATTTAGTAATTTTAAAACTCTCAGAGAATCTCCTATTTTATAAATATGAAAGTTAGACATTACCATATTATCTTACAGCTAAAGAACCAAACCATTAAGCAAGAATCGAGACATCTTGTGTACATGCAACACACACACACACACACACACACACACACACACACACACACACACACACACACACAGATCTGACAAGACAAAATAAATCCTGACCAACCACATCAATCCCTTTCCTAGCTGAGTATCAAAAGAAAAGAAAATTGGTGCTAATGCCTTTTTCAAATATATATTTGAATATCTTGTGGTCATTTTAAATTCAACACAACGAAACCAAATGTGTCACCTTCTCTCCCACACTGTAATCCCTAATCCTTGGAACTTGCTTCTTCTCCAGTGTTGGTTAACAGAACACTACAGCCACTAGCAGGTCAGCCACACTACAAATGCAAAGCCAATCTTCACTACTCCAATTCCATCGCCCGGGTACCATTCAGCCATCAAGTTCTGCCTCCTAACACCCCATGAATCTATCATCTTCTAGCCATCCACCACCTTTGCTGGTTCATTACATAACGGTTTCCCTATCTATTTTCTGGACTATTTTTTTAAAAGTATCCTAACTGACATCCAGCCCTAAAATTATTCCAGTTGAGCCATTAACCAAATATACATTCAAGACCTCCTATGCACAAGGTAACCACAGTATTTTTCAGCTAGACCACACAGAATTTATGAGACAGAAACAGGGATTAAGCAGACAAGATGTCTGACAACAGGAATGACACATCACTGCTCTTGGATTACAAGGAGAAAAACTGAGCAAAAGGATACTTTGAGCTATTGCAGCTACATTCTCCAAGGAAGCAAAACGAACGAGTTTCTAAAAAACACCCTCTCTCTCTTCCTAAAATAATGTAATCTAAACCGAAAAACGTCATTTTCATTATTGAATTATAACCTTACATTAAAGAAACTTTAAAGGAAGAGTTGAGTACTAAATCAACAAATAATCAAAGTAGAACAAAGCATGATTCAAACTATCTCTGAAAAATATTCGTTAGGACCAAATAAAATTGCAGTTCTTATAGAAAACAAGGCAACTGAAGTCAGCAATTTCATGTGTCTCAACCTCTTTAAGTTACTAGCCTTGTCTCTCTTTAAATTATTCTTCACTGGATATTTAAAAAGAACAAGTATTTCACAGTTCTTCCAGACCGTTAATTTCTAAGCAGTGTTCTCTTCATACACTCAAGGAAGTATGTCCTCTTAAATATTACAGGAAGGGGTAAAGACAAGAGTCCCTTATATAACAGTCCCTTCATTAAAAACATGTTCTCTGAGAACGTTTTGACTTCTCTTTACCTAATTCAAGTCTTCCACCTTCCTTCTCTGCTAAAACTATAGACAGTAGGAAGGGGAAAGAATAAAAAGCAATGTTTTGATTACCATATTTGGCTAAATATCTAAAGATACTAATACATGAAGAAGTGTTCCACAATATAATTCAGTATTCAAAACCACTTCAAGCTTTCTATTATTATTTCATCTTTCTCACTAGGCAATAACCGCACTTCTTTTCCTTTGTAAACTTTTAACTCATTCTAGGTTTTCATTTACAATCCTATAGTAGCAGATAATTGTAAAATCCAACTGGGCAGCTTTTTCACAGAGCATGACAGATTCCAAGTAACACCCACAAGGAGGTTTGCAGGCTCTTAAACAGCAATTTTCTTCTATCACTGATATCTGAGGGGCTGTTTTCATGCCAAGAAGTATCCTTTCTTGTTACCAAGCTTTAGGTGTAATATATTTGAAAACCAAGGAAATTTACTATTGTTTGAAATGTACAAATCTGGCATGAAAAGAATACGTATACTGAATGAGAATTAGATATACATTCTATATTTATACTGCACCACACTGTCCTTTGTTTTCAAAATTCACTCCTTTTGGTTAATCTGGCTCTAAACTTAACATAGAACACCATCCTTTAATCAATTTTATTCAGAGAGCTTATAAATCATTTTTTCATTTTTCATTACAGCCTAGTCCAAATAAGATAACACAGTTGTTTTTGGCTATACTCAAAAATTTAGAAGTAAATATATGACTATACAGATGATTTATGTGCATGTGTTTACTTATGTACATATTTCCATTTACACATTTACATTTTAACACATCACACATATAAATACACACATTTACACACAAGCGTGAACATAAGTGCACATAAGTATAAATATGTGTGTATATGTATATTTATAAAATGCTCCCAACCTGACTATAGAAAACCATTCCTGATTTCACCCATACACATATTTCTTTCAACTGGGTTACTGCCTTGGTTTTACACATTATCCACTGAAGGACTTCCATAAGGCATCTTGCATGTCAGAGTCACTCTTTTTACATCACTTGATCAGTAATGATCTCAAACTTCCCGTGATGCAGTTGCCTTCCAGCTACTGCTACTGGGACAAAAGAATTTCCCGAGGTCAAGTTTTCCCAGTGACAATTATAAAACTGGTACTGAGTTGATTTGGTAGTTTTAGCAATAACCACATTTGCACAGTGTGAGACAGGCCAAAAGAGACATCATTTAATTACTTCCTCAGTGCTGGTACAGGAGCAGTGGGAGGGAGTTCCTCTAGACCCTGCTCCAGTGACTGCTCACCTCCCAGCAGGGAGTTCCAAAGGTCCACCTGTGATGAAGCAACAGGAACCAGGAAAGGAGGCAGTATCAATACAAGGGGAGATACTTTAGCCCACAGGTGGTCTAAAGCCCTCTTGCCAAAATCCCCACTCCGTGTCCCCTAACTCTAACCCTGCATTTGGACACAGCCGACAATGAAGATTCCCTGGATCTAACCACTATACTCCCCTGTACATGTAAGAGACTAGGACTCACGCAGTTTCTTTCTACTATTTTGGACTAAACATGCAAGGAAGCTATGGTTGGCAGACAGATGTAACCGAAGTATATGTACATGTATGTATTGTGCTAAACAGTGACCTCAGCAAAGGTATCAGGTCCTAATCCCTGGAACCTGTAAATGCTGCCTTCTAAAGGAAAAGCGATCTTTTCAGAAGGTATTAGCTTAAGAATCTATAGATCGGAAGATCTGCCCCAATTATCTTGGTGAGCCCTAAAATAAATGCAGTCATATGTGTCCTTATCAGAGAGGCAGACAGAAATTTAACAGAGACAACAGAGGAAAGGCAAAGAAGCAGAAACTGGAATGATGAGGTGGAAAAAGAGGGAACGCCGGCAGCCACCAGAAACTGGAAGAGGCACACAATGCATTCCCGAGAACCTCCGGAGGGAGCGCGGACCTGAGGACCTCTGGATTTCAGCAGAGGCACGTTGATTTCTGACCTCTGGCCACCGAAACTGTGAAAAAAACAACCTTCTGTTCTTTGAAGACACCACATATGTGGTCGTTTGATGCAGCAGTCACAGGAAATTAATACAGCATATTTCATATTTTCTCCAGAACAGTGACTTAGTATGTTCAAAATTGAATGCCTATAAAGGTATCATAAAAAAAGAGACAAAGTAAGAAATAACAATAATAAAGTTCTATTTAATAATTGAGGTTCTGGTCTTTATTTTATTTTATTTTTTTACTTGTACGAATTTCTCTAATTCTGTGCTCAGAATGTCATACAAATTGGGTTATTTCTGTTCACATTCCATATTTTTCTCATTTTTACTTTTTAAATGAGCAATTTTTTTATTTCCTTTATTATTTTTTGAGAGGGAGTCTCGCTCTGTTGCCAGGCTGGAGTGGAGCTGTGTGATCTTGGCTCACTGCAACCTCTGCCTCCTGGGTTCCAGCGATTCTCCTGCCTCAGCCTCTTGAGTAGCTGGGATTATAGGCACCTGCCACCATGCCCAGCTAATTTTTGTATTTTTGGTAGAGACGTGCTTTCACCATGTTGACCAGGATGGTCTCTATCTCCTAACGTTGTGATCTGCCCACCCCAGCCTCCCAAACTGCTGGGATTACAGGCGTGAGCCACCACACCCAGCTGAGCATGTATTTTTTAATCTCAAAAACTAAAATGGATTGGACCATCTTATGAACTCTTGTAATTACCATTAACATAAATCCTCCTTCACAGTGTATTTTTGGAGGTAAGGTTAATACATTTGCTTACAATCATGTACCTCCTTCAAAAAAAGCTGTCCAGAGCATATTCTTCCTCTAAATTAAGCCTGAACTTGTGTGTGTGTGTGTGTGTGTGTGTGTGTGTGTGTGTGTGTGTGTAAGGCAGAGCCCAATTGTGAGAACATTCTCTGAAAGGAAAGTACCTGTTTCAATGACCATCTACTGTTAGTGACTGACAAGAGAGGCATGCACTTCACTGCATTATTTCTAGCTGTGGGTCCTGCAGTAACCAGAGCAGAGAAAAGCAGGTATCCCTTCTCCCTCCTCTCTTTCACTCTCCTACCTCTGGTGAAGGCATCTGTGAGAGGAGACATTACTAATTATGAAAAAGCAAAACTTCTAAGCACTCCCACTGGATATGCCTAAATTCTATATACGAAATTATAAGCTGGTGTATACTACAGCTTAAGGGAGATAAATTCTGTGGCAACATGAAATATTAATCAGACAAAAAGCACACGTGTTGTAGCATGAAACCATTTACTGACACAAAAACGTGAATCAAGCAGCTCCTAACACTGATACATAGAAATGCTTCCTGTTCGACAGTACGTTTGTCTTTCTAGTAATCTCAGTGAAATGCAGCAGACGTCCTCATATACCAAAAATGACCACTTACATAAACAGACATCATGTAAGACTATGATTTAGTCTGAAGTAAGACTAAGTAAGAACAACAAACCATATGCCATATTCCAAAGTTACAAAGAATGGATGCCTCAAAATTTAAGTGAGTTTACATTAGGACCTAAATAAAGTGCCACACAATTATCTGGGAACTTTTATATAACAACTCAATTTAAAAAAATAAGTGGCTCTTACTTTTAAATGCAGTGTATTCTATAAAACACCTGGCATCTGGAGGTACAATGAAAAAATAAGTGGCTCAGATACCAAGTGTTTTAAAGAGCACGCTGTACCCTTTTTAAAGAGCGCACCATATCCTTTATGAAGAGCACACCTTATCCTTTATGAAGAGCACACCTTATCCTTTATGAAGAGCACACTCAATCCTTTATGAAGAGCACACTGTATCCTTTTTAGCAAACACACTGTATCCTTTATGAAGAGCACACTGTATCCTTTTTAGAGAACATACTGTATCCTTTATGAAGAGCACATTGTATCCTTTTTAGAGAACATACTGTATCCTTTATGAAGAGCACACTGTATCCTTTTTAGAGAAGACACTGTATCCTTTATGAAGAGCACATTGTATCCTTTTTAGCGAACACACTGTATCCTTTATGAAGAGCACACTGTATCCTTTTTAAACACACTGTATCCTTTTTGAAGCGAACACTGTATCCTTTTTAAAGTTTATAGTGTATTCTTTAAAATACTTCATACCTGAAGCCACTTATTTTTTAAATCAAGTTGTTCTATATTAATAAAACTTCATATATTTTCTTTACTTCAGAAAAGTTTATATATTTTTTTCAAATCTCCTTAAACAAATTTACTATTCTATGATATAAAAATGGTTTCAGAAATTCCAGTATTCTTCTTCCAGTGTTCATTCAGTCAGAATGAATTCTGTATTGTTCTACAGAATTCATAGAGAATTCTGAGAAAATATTCCCTAACTTCTCCTTTTTTTTTTGAGACAGAGTCTCAGACTGTCACCTGGGCTGGAGTGAAATGGCCTGATCTCAGCTCACTGCAACCTCTGCCTCCTGGGTTCACATGATTCTCCTGCCTCAGCCTCCCAAGTAGCTGGGATTACTGGCACACGCCACCACACCAGGCTAATTTTTTGTATTTTTAGTAGAGACGGGGTTTCACTATGTTGGCTAGACTGGTCTCAAACTCCTGACCTCGTGATACACCCACCCTGGCCTCCCAAAATGCTGTGATTACAGGCACGAGCTACTGAGCCCAGCCCAACTTCTCCATTTTTTTTTTTTCTAAACAGAGGTTGAGAGGGAATTTCGCTCTTCTTTTCCAGGCTGGAGTGCAATGGTGTGATCCCGGATCACTGCAACCTCCATCTCTTGGCTTCAAGCAATTCTCCTGCCACATCCTACTGAGTAGTTGGGATTACAGGCATGTGCCACCATGCTCAGCTAATTTTGTATTTTTAGTAGAGACAGGGTTTATCCATGTTGATCAGGCTGGTCTTGAACTCCCCTCCCGACCTCAGGGGATCTGTCCACCTTTGCCTCCCAAAGTACTGGGATTACAGGCATGACCCACCATACCCAGCATCCTTTTAAATTAAACAGTGAACATAGAAAAGGCAGCTCACATATGACATGATTACCACAGTACAGTATTTGGTTTTTAATCATTCCTTACATTTTGCTTTTACATTATACTCTAATACTTATGTTCAAATTCTCGCAAAATTCAAAATAAAACACATTAAGAGATTGTAAAATAAACTTCTCCTTATATGTTTTAAAAAGGTGTCATTGCATATTAAAGTAACATTTAAATGTTCATAAATGTAACAAAATATAGCAAGATTCTCGTGATTAATAAAAATGACAATATTTAATTTCACTAGAATTATTTTTTAAATCTGGAACATGTGCCACACATCCCCAAGAATTTTAAAAGCAGTATTATGACAAGATTGTGAGACACTAAGGTAATTGTGATCCTTTAAAAATATACAACTAAAAGTGTGTATGTATGTGTGTACACACACATACATGCACACGCATCGGTGGACCTCTGCTGTAAATATATACCTAAAGGTAAGGATGTCTGTTTGCATATGTATCCACACCCATGCACTGAACACACACTCATGGTTCTTTGTTAAAAATAGAGACCTCAAGTTATATAAGAAAAAGTGTAGCAGGCACCTAAGGCAGTGACCAGCCACATGTTAATCTATCATCTTTACAGATAACAAACAATTGTAATTACTTAATACGTATGTACATATAAATGTGTAATTATGTATTGTTTAGTTTAGCTTTTAGCAAAGCACAAGAGTGTATTACATTTCTCCAGAGTAAGATAGTATTTTCAAATATTACACAGATAGACCATTAGCATTGAGTGAATTTATTTTTCCCAACAGTGCTAAAGATATGCGAAATTTTCATTCTTTAGCGTTACACAGTAAATGATTAACACCAGCACTGCTCATTATCTCGCTTAACAAAACTTCTCTAAAAACAAATACATCAAAAATGCTTCCAACATTCTTGAATAAATAAATTACAGACATATTCAGTGGCAGCAATGATATTTTAAAAAGCTTGTGCAAGCTCATTGTGCAATTTTATTACAAAACTGCATTTGATAAAAGAAAAAACTGTCCACTTTTTCATTCTCTACCTAGTTTTACTAGCAGGAATGGCTTTTCAAAGATGAAGAAACTTTGTAATAGCAACATATCTAGGGAAGTGTTAACCCTGTGTTCCAACAGATTATAGTCACTGCTAATTAGGAGCTGATACTTCTCATGAAGATACTTTTAGGAGCTTGGACTATTTTTCTCTCCTAATGAGAATAGAAGGATAATGACAGCTAATAGAACCCATCACTATATGAACAGAGACCATAAATGAGAACGTTTATTTAATGGGAAACATAATTCTTGAATTTAAAAATATGTATTTAGATAAGCTGCAGAAATTTATTCCCATTTTTATTTCTACATAACCCCCACAATGTTTCCAATGAGCAAATGCCATAAAAACAACTGACAGAGGCATCCTGTGCGTGCATGTTTTCGGCAAAAACAGGCATCATGTAACAGCTGTACCTACACTTTATACATTTAAAAAAAAAAAATCTCAGTACAGAAATAGTACTAATTAAGCATAAATGTTAAGGGGAAAAAATTAATGAAGTGATGAAATTGCATTATTTTAAAGTGAAAAATCAATGCATTCTAGGACTCAATAAAGCCTGTTAGGTCATAAGTCTATAGCAGACTAAAAACTGAAGCTAAAATCTAAAATGTATGCTCCAATAAGTTAACCTATATTTTATTTAAACAACCACCAAAAAACCATTTTCTATTACTGACAAAAGTAATAATGCTAGAAGATCTAATGTAGAAAGCCCTTTATAATTATTCTATCTTTAGAAATATCCTTAAAATAATTCTACCTAAAAGATTTTGCTCTCTCAAAAAACCCACCCACAAAATAATTCCGTGCAAAACACAGTAAGCTGTTGCTGTTACCTAAAAGATTTTTCTTGAAATTGAAAAAAAAAAAAGCATGTAAATTAAGGTGAGTGAAACATGCTTTCATCTAGCAGAGTAATATGGTAGCTATTCATCACCTGAAGTCATAAAACACTGGGGCTCGTCCTTAGCATATTCTAATGAAGCCTATCATGCAAATGAGAATGACCTTTTCCTTGCATTCTGCAAGTTCACATTTATTCCAGGAGTACATAGAGTTTGCCAATACAAACTAGCCAAAGACTGCGTAATTACTGTAATCAATTAGTAGTTAGTGTCGTTCTGCTCATTTTCAGCTAATGTCAACTAAGCCATTTTTGAAAGAAGCATCCTTGACAACAGCTTTTCTGTTATTGTTTTCAAAATGTGGGGAAAAAAGGAAACACAAAGATAAATATACTCAAACTTTCCAGCATGGCCACAAGGTTGCATCCCTCCAAAGAATGTTAAGATGCAAGACAAGGCTTTAAAGTTGATAATGGACAAAGACTTTCCGGCAAAGTTGTATATCCTTAAAATGACATTGAAGTTTTCTGCCTATACAATTAAACATTAATATTTAAATATTTAAATGAAGGACACTCTCCTGTGCAGCAGTTCAGACTTGGTACAACTTGGGCACTCTTCTCAACGGTTGAGTAAACAGGCCATACCCTCTGCTCAGAAACAGTCTATTCTGTAGACAGTTATGGATAGGAAACATTATGGCAGCCAGTAATTAAAGTAAAAACTAATACTGTCTCAAAGATGGGAAATTTTGTTAAGGAAAATCATTTATCATGGCTTACAGTTCTCATAACTGAAATGAATTATATCCTTTTTAGCACATATCCATTTTAAGCAAGTCTATTTTACTCAACTAAAATGAAGCCCACTTGCTGATCTTAATTGTGTCAGCTACTAGGCATGGAACAGAAACATAATAGGTCTTGGAAAATATTCTACACATATCACACAGCATAAAACCTTAGCATTTAAAATGAGGGCATCAAAAGCAAGTATCAACTGAAATGAAAAACTGTTGCATCACAAGAAAACCAGATTATTAAAACAAATGTACAGTACTTTCCTTCCATACAGTTGTTTCAAAACTCTACAGAAAGGACTAAAGGAAAATACCTATCCAGTTGCTAGCTGCTAACGAAAAATTCTAATTTCATTTCAACCAATGTTCTATCATCGTAACTAGTCAATATGGAAGGGACAATATATTCAATCCTCACTTCTAAAACTATTAAATATTTGGCAACTAAGAGATAAGTAACCCATAAACTTATAACAGAAAATAAAGAGATAATTCCTGTGATAGAAAGAAAATTTGTTTGTGGTATCCTAGAAATTATCAAAAACCTCAAATAATGACATTAAGATGAGTAATCTCACTGAGATTGCTGCACTCAAAGAAACATCTAAACTAAACGTCAGCCTTGTTCGTACATGTCAACCTAGAACACGAGTCATGTTTTCCCTGAATCTATGCAATCTGGGGTTTTTATCAACTGATAGCTCAGACTCCTATGAAATGATGATTTCACATACAGAAAATCTATTTGAAAGAAACACTATAACAGTGAAAACACACACACAATATAGACACATAAATATGTGTGTCAGTGTGTGTACTTTGATTCTCTCAAAAAAAAAGACCAGGAATTGAGGCTTGAAATGGTAATCATAAAAAAGCAATAGGCACAAAACTAACTATACTCATGTCCCAGGTGAGGACATTCAGTTAATTTCCTGGAACTGAAACTATTCTCCTTGAAGGCAATGAATTAGAGTCTCATTTTAAATTAAAAACATTCATAAAAGATTAAGTTCCTATAGAAAACTATCATACTAAAGATATTCTATTTTTTACTTTAAAATCTGTAATGACGCATCGAAATAACTTTCCAAGACAAAGAATGGTAAAAAACAAAACTGAAATACCTAAAACAACAAAGTTTTCACAGGTGCCCCCACAGTGTCAGTGAGCCGACTGAGGTACAAGGTCTACCTTTACAAGTGCTTACATAATTGCGCAATACTAGGGGGGAACGTGATGGACGGGACCCTGGTTTCAAAGTGTTTGTTTCCATGGTGATGTTTAGAGTAAAAAGAGCAATCAAGTTGCAGTGAGTGGCGTGACATTGAGGATTTACTGGTTCCTTCTGCATACTGCTGGAACCAGTCGCCTCACGGAGCGTCGAACACGCACGACTTGTCAACACTGACACAGAGCCAAACAGCAGGAAGATCGTTCTTTTCACTCTTGTCAGAAGAATGAAGCGATGTGGGCCTTTGACAGTTACCGAGAGGGGACAAGAGCAAACGAGACAAGCAAAAAGAGAAAAAAAATAACCAGTAAATTTGAAGGGCCTACGGCTTCCCAGAAAAAAAACGATGCCAGGGACTGAACAAGGAGCAGTTGCCAGACTCGTCTCAAAGAAAAGGCTAACATGAAATGCTTCGCAAGAGATGAAGCTCACAGAACACCACCGCTCAACCGCGGGATGATGTCTTTATGGTGAGCACTTAAGACAACTTGTGACCAAAGTCCTGTTACGACACTAATTGTCCATGAAAGCTGACCCGCAGCAAAGCAGCACAGTTCAGTTCCAATAGTCCAGGCTCACGAGTATTAACATGATTGTAGATGACAAAAGACATTCACATATCACAAAACACGGAAAATGCTAAGAATCACTGCTTAGTACTTGCTGAAAAGAGACACTTTTCAGACTTTAAACTTCTTGACTAGAAATGACAAGATTCTAAATATAAAATCTTAGATTTTCTAGATTTTTCTTGGACTGCAACTTTTCTAAATTTGATGATAAGAAACGGAGAAAACGGAATAGCAATGACATTTTTTAAAATTAGACGGGATTATGTAGTAGTACTTCAGAAAAAAGGAAAAAAATTAGATGGGGTTACTACTGAAAAAAAAATCTTATAATGAAAAACATTTAAAAATAATACTGAGTTTCTGGTAATATATTCTCAATGAATGAATTAATGCTGCTAAAGTGTTTCAATTTGTTAAGAGTACTTAGTATAGAAAGAGGTTTGACCATGGATTACATATTGTAATTTACAATTATTGTAGCATTTCAATTTTTCTATAAGCTAATGAAGTGCATAAAGCACCTTTTAAATGCAGTAATTTAAAACATTAGCTAACTTGAAATCATCTTGCTTATTATATCTTGAAAAAAGCCATAGAGACAAAAACTAGTATTTTAAATGATAATTTGTTAAAATTTTTTACTTGAAGCTAAGAAATGTGTTGAATAAAACCATGTCTATGTGTAACTACAATCAAAGTATACTAAATCTTTAATTTTTATACTGTTTCAATGTTTAGACTGACTGAAATATAAAAGTATAGAAAATTAAACTGATTAAACACTGAACCTATTTTATTATTCATTAGATTTTTAAATTACACACTTTAAATATTGAATGGGTTTCAAAATGTAACATAATGTAAACACTCACATTTTAAAATAATAAAAATAGGACTCTGGAAAAAAGTAAACACTATGATAGGTAGAAAAGTATCTGATAGAGTTATTTTCATTTTGTGGGGAATAGGAGGTCATTACTCACAAGCACATTTTAAACAATGTCAAAATGTTAGGTATCAATAAAAGAAAATTCTATGAGAATTACAAAACATTTTATTATCAGTTCCTGGCTATCCACTGAACTGCAGTCTGAAGCAGGGCTTATCTAAGGTCAATACTGCTTTCTACTTGGACAACAAGCATCCATGCCCTTCCTTTAATCACTCTTTTCTGGTGAGAGAGGAAGAACTCTCATCTTGGCTTAGAGAAGGTGGACATCTCCCACAATTAACACCTAATTTTCTTAAATACTAGCTTTAGCTGATACCCTCAAGATACGTGTTCATGTCCACTCTAAAAACCAGGAAACCTCTGAACCAAGTCCAAAGGCAGGAAGGGGCTTTCAGGAGTACTTGCAGTGAACGCCGGTCTTGCAGAAAATAGAAAAAATACAACAAAACAAACTAAGCTTGGGAAGCACTAGACAGTCTACATGAGTAAGTTCATAACAATAAGAATTTTTAAAAGTCTGAAGATCCCCATTCATCGCCCTAAGATGTAAAGAAAATGTCTCCATTTGATTTAACTGAAGTCCTAAATAATACATATCTACATTCAAATACAGCTTAAAATATCAGTCCCAAGTAAAACACTTAAAATGTTCTGATATAACTGAAAACCTCCCTAGGTTACTCTGTATAACCTATTTTGGTCTCTGTACCTCTCTGAAGCTTTAACTCTGGAAAATGAAACACCCCATTAAGTGATCCTGATGATCTCTTTAACTCTGGAAAATGAGACATCCCATTGAGTGATCCTGATGGTCTCTTTCTGTTCTAAGATCTGGAGCTTGTTCTGTATGACTATAGCACCATGGTGATCTCTAGATCACCAGTATCAAAACGGCCCTGGTTTGTTAAGAAGGCACATTTTTGGACCCCATCACAGCCACTAAATTATGGAGACAAGGAAGGAGCACTGTTTAAATCGCTCACCTCCCCACCTCGGGGATCCTTCTGCATCCTGGAATTTGACACTCACTCTTCTGTGACTCTGTAATCTCACACAAGTATGTGAAATAAACTTCTGACCACTTGGAATAAAGGCGGCCTAATATAAACATTAGGGATAAAAAGAACTTGAAAACTAATTAGCAGTGCTTACTACACTCATCCTCTCAAAATACAAGATGTCAAAATTAAAGTTTCTGACTTCATTACTCCTAATTAGTCATGGAAAATGTGTTTGCATTTCATTAAGTGGGTTTAACCTCAACAGGCTTAGAAATTTCACTCTAAGAAATGAGGATAGAATTGTTTTTGTACACTTTTTGAAGTAGGTGAAACATTTTGTTTAACATTAGACAAATATGATAAACTTGCCTAAAAAAAATCATGACTAGCCAATCCACAGAATTATCAGATTGTAGAATCAGACGGGATCTAATACAACCAGTACAATGAATGACTGTTGAAATACATCTTAACAATGGCATCATCTTTCTAAACTAAAGGAAATTTATAATACTACATTAGGCCATTCCCTTTTGGACAAATTATTATACAGTTCTGCTTATACTGACTCAAAATCCATAAATTCCATTATTTTTACATGAATTGCTAAATAAACCCCAGAAACACAGGAGAGGTTACAACGTTTCAAGAAAATCAAGATAAAAATATTCTTCCCTCCTTCTAAAGAGGTAGTAGAATAAGAGAACGAGAGATGAAACATCTCATAAGATTTAAATGTAAGTCTGAACAGTCAATGAATACCTTTTAATAAAGGTATTTTTCAATTTAAATATACTAATGCACAAGTTATCCAGGAAAAAAAAATCTAGAATATTGTCAAACAAACATCAAAAATAATTCTTAAGGGAGTGACTGGACTTCTATGTCTTCCTTATGTTTTACTTCATGGCAGCTGAACAAATGCTAATTTAAACCTTATCTTCTGTAGTCTCTACATTGGAAAACCTTTTGATATAATACATCGTTCCTGCTATAATCCTATAGAACACTTTGGAAAATAGTGGGAAAACGAATACATTTAGAGACTAACAATAATTTTAGCTAAAGGTCCAAACTGCAAGGGTCTCTGAAGAATTGTACAGGGTGATGGTTAAACCCATTAAGTGTAATCAATGTTGAACAAGATACTTTTCAAGGGCAACACCAAGAAATAGTTACCAGTGACAGCAAAAGTAAAAGGAGCAGCGATCTGAACCATAAATGAAGTGAATGAAGATTTACAGACACAAGCATTTCTGAAGGGCAGTAACTACTTCGAGTAATGACAGAACATAGGCAGCAATTACTTCTTTCCTCCAGTCAGGAGCAAAAGGGAAGCATCCAAGGATCAACAGGAAGGGGTTAAAGATCTGTCATCAGGCTAATTTTATAAAGATGATCGCCGTTCCTTGCATCTTAATCTTGACTGATAATGTAACACGATCTATGTTTTAAAAATCATTCAAGCTAGAGAAGCCATTATTGAGACAATATTAAAAAGGGTTCCCAAGAAAACTTAATTAGAATATTTAAAACTACAACTAATACGCAGAACTTCCCAAACACTGAAAATTCCAAATCAATTTCCACGCACAATTTCCTTCCACAGCATTGAAGACCAGGTACCACGGTCATGAACGTGATCTAATTGGTGCTGTCCCTCAGGACCAAGAATAGCGCCTGGCACATGGTCTTCCACAGGCATTTGTTGAATGAATACTATACCATTACGCAACAAACATGCTTTTCCAACACTATTGGAAGAGATTACACTTACTAAAAAGTGTCACCTTTTAAGAAGTTGTTCAATACTTCAAATTACTGAATATATAATCCATCACTACCAAATTCTATGATCAAATTACCACTGTCTACATTGCTGGCCAAAACTGTCACAAGAGTCTTGAAAATAATATAAAAAATATTTTTCCATCCACTTATGTTTATACTGAATACAAGCAAAGACTCCAGACCTAAATTAATTCCGTTCAGAATTACCAAGACTGTATACTCCCTGTGTATGTTGCTTTTGTATACGCGTGATATTTTATTAACACATTTTATGAATGAACTTACTTAATACCTATGTTCTACCCCTACAGAACATAGCGCATTTTATATATGCTGAGTGCTCCTCACAAATACTCAACAAATTCACAGTAAATGAATGAATGAGGGAACCAATGAACATGCAAGACAAAAAAACTCAAACCACATTTTCTCTCTCTTCTCTGGAGCACCTAGCATAGGAGAATTCATACTATGTAAACCATTCCTCTAGTTGAGAAAAGGCTTATTTAAAAAATCAATGGGCAAGAAAAACAAGAGAAATCAAGCTGACTACAAGACTGACTAAGAACTTGCCTAGGTAACTTCTCATCTTTCACAGGCAGTTCCCCTCCTTTGCTGAAAGCCAGCACTTTCCCCAAGGACCCAGTAGCTTTTCAATTAACAGTAACTAATAATAAGTATATTGTTCTCTTCCACTGGCCATCGCTCCATAATAGTACCACCTACCCTCATTTTAGTAGAAGCAACAAATTATGTCTAAAGTATGTGCTGGCTAGTGACCATAAAAGTAAGATACTGACAAGTACAGTAACAAAGCAGCAATTGAGACTAGATTCTACAGTCAGATAGAAACCTGCCCCGGCACCAAAACTGGAGAACGCTGAATGTGCTGCTGTCTTCTAAGCATCACAGAGGGAAAAAATTCACAGCAGCTGCTGACACAGTGACTAAAAGTGGAAAGGAGCCCCTTCTTTTTTTAAAACAAATTCTAACACTCAGTACTGCTGGCTAGTGTTTAGTCTCTAAAATTCCCCCGGCACTTAAGTGGTTCCTTTTAACTTCAAGCCTTTCCGGGTTCACCTCTGTACCCTCTTTGTGATGAGCTTCCCCAGCACAGCACACAGCCTCTCCTTTCCTCACATGCCCTCCACTGGCAACTGCATTCACTGCCAAGCCTTCTGCTACCATCTTTCAGGTCCCACCTTCCTCACAAGCCTCAGACACTTGCCTGGCTGCTTCCTTCATCTCTCCCTTGGCGGAGGCACCTGCCCACCAATACCTAAATCTGAATATTTATAAAACTGAACACACCGGAAATCAACACTAGAAGAAGCCTCAGCAGGCACAATAATGTTTAAGGTGAAAAAGCTAAGTAAAAAGCAGGTAAAGCTAGTTACTGCCAGGGCCAAGCCCAGAGCCTATGCTCCAAACCAGCACTCTTCCTTGTGTCATGCTGCCAGCACACACCCTTCATTCTGGGCGCTCTGGGCTATGGTCCATCTCACAGAAAGTGACTATTCATCAAATTGCCCAAACCCAACACCCAAATTTCTCTCCCTACTACTAACTTCTTAAACAGTCTCTGAATTATTCACTTTGAACTTTGAGACTGTCTTTGTTTATTTGTTACTTCCTGCACCAAAGTTAATTATCAAATTCTGTAGTTTCTCCTAATATTTCTTAAGGTCATATTCTCTTTCTATACCCACTGCTGTACTCTCTATCCAAGCCTTCTCACTGTCCAATCCTGCAGTTTTTTTCTAATGTGTATTAGAAGAATATACAGCCTTCCTCAAACTCAAAACAACAACTACTATGAATAAACAGAAAGCATCTGCCCCAAGGGTCCAGGATGAAGAAGGCTGCCATAGGAGAGGGTGCTCCTCCATCACTCTCCTTCTCCCTGATACAATGAAGCAAAAATTTCCTCGTAGGCATCTCCACCTGTTGTTGTCTTGTCTAAATCCAGCCTACCACAGGTATTTAAAGTATCTTCTTAAAAGAGTCTTGACTGAGCCACTCTACTCCTCTGTGCAAAAACACTCAATTATTTCATCCTCAAATTCACTTTGTGCTTGCCATCAGACAGCACTTTCAATAAACCCATTACTTGCAGGATGAATCCTAAACTCCTTACCAGCTAAGGAGTCTAGGATTTAGAGTTTAGGCGACTTGCTATCTGCCTCTACCTCTGCTCTCATCTCCCTCCTAACATATATTCTGGGAAGGTTCATAATCCCTCACTCGTATTTCTGAAAGTTGAAAAGTGATGAAAATGCAAAGTTTAATCAGTTGGTGGCAAAACACTAAAAAGCTACTCAGAGACTTCATTCGAGCCCCTAAGTTGAATATGCACCTGTGCAGCCACAGAAACAGCAATGTACTGGACTATGGGTTGCTGCCCCAGAGAACACACGGTGTTATCTAGCACTTAGCATAGATAATATATAACCTTCACAAAATCCAAAAACAACAAATAACCAGCAGAACCTGGATGAGGGCCTTGGATGAGGGATGTTGCGGTGGAAGACGGCTCACCTCCATCACTCTCCTTCTATTGCCCTCTTTACCTCCATTCTGCAGAAGAACTTGACTCTGGCTCACGCAGCCTGTCTAAAAACCCTCAGTGAATCCTTCACTGTTTTCATGATGATCTAAATGTTGTTTTTCTACATTCTAACAGGAAAATCAAAAAGCACATTTTATTTACCCTAGTACCCAGCTAAGCACTTGGCACATAATAGAAAACCAACATTTGTAGAGCTGAACTGAGTAAATTAATCTCAATTGTTGATGAATGACTTTATTAAATGATTCTGGTTTCCTACTGAGACATGGAGAAAATTTTAAAGAGCCCTATACTTGTCCACAGATCGACTAAGAAGATACCTAAAGATCTTCTCACCTCCAGTAAGACAGACTGAAATACGGCACATGCCAAAGACTGTGACATGCTCACAACTGACATTGCCTCCAAGGCACTGCACTCAATCCTGATCCTTAGATTCCTGCAGAATTGAAACTCAAATAGTTCCCCCTGAAAACGAAAGGTAATGTTTACTAATTTAGTAGCCTATGATTCATAATTCAATGTCCAGTGACATCAGGATTGCTTAGTGGGCCATACTTTAACTCTACATGCAGGTCACACAATAATTGACAATATCCTGACAAGATAGGATAAAAAGAATCATTGGTAGCAAAACAAGGCATGTTAGTGAAATTCCCTCATGAGTAAATTGAGGGTGATCCATATACACATATTCCAAAACTTTTCCCAATATGTTGCTGTTCCACATTTCTATGTAAATTGGTTTATGCATCTTAATATTTTGTTCTGATTTACAGTTTTATTATCAAATGTAAAGTTCTTCATTCCATGCATCATATATTAGACATGACTTATTGGCTCTCACGATTCAGACATAGCAGTCAGTCCTATACAGTTCGCTACAGAGTAAATATATTGTGTGAAGGATTAGGTAGAAGTACATTATTTAATAAGATGATTCATCACAGTGTCTTGTAATTAAATTAGACTCTTAGCCATAATTATCTGATGCAGAAAGCACAGAGGCAGTCTACATAGATCCAAGAGCTTGAGATGCAACGAATCTTCAGTGGGAGCTGAGTGGAAGAAGACAGCTGAATAAAAGAGAAAGAGAAAGAAATTTCAACTCATGTCACTGAACTAGAAAGTGGCTCTAAAAATATGCTATATACAGCATATTACCATTATTAAACCATCGCCCCCTATAATAGCTGGGCACAATCTGTCTATAGAAATATCACAGAAGTAAAATCTCCCTGCCATCCTCCCTAACCCACAAGGCAATATCAAAAAAATTACCAGTCATAATACAAACCAAGCAAAAACCAACATCCAATAAGGATGTTGATAGGCCAACCCATAAAAAGAAGTTGCATAATAGCGAAAGCATCAGTTTTCTGTGACTAACAATCATTTTTTAACCAAACATTAACAAATATTGCTCAATATAACTATCTTTCAGATACATAACATCACCTACTCAAACATGAAGCTACGTATGTTAACATAAAAATGAAAAGAAAGCAATATTTCATATTGTATTATAGTGAAAAATGACCTTTCTGAGACATAAATGAAAAACATTCTAAGAGGCTGAAATTAAGTTTCAAACCAAGTCCAACTGTTAACAAAATAATTTTTTTAAAAAAATAGACTCTATTGGTTACTTTCCACCAGTTTTGACAAACTTTGGATTGCAAGGCAGATGACAAGATGTAACACACATGGAGATATCAATGAGATAAACAAACAAAAGGGGGTATACTAAAGAAAGTCCTTTCAGAGTAGTATAAAAACAGATGCTGTCTCATCTACCATTAAAATACTTCTCTTCATTTTTTTTAGTTTTTGTGGATATATATAAAATAGTTTTAAAAGCTCATTTTTTACAAACAATCAGGCAAGCCTGGGCAACATAGCAGACCCCATCTCTCCAGAAACATTTTTTTTTTAATGTCTGCATGTGTTGGTGCATGCCTGCGGTCCTAGTGACTCAAGGAGACTGAGCTGAGAGGCTCACTTGAGCCTGGGAGGTCAAGGCAGTGGTGAGCCATGCATGCCAGCCTGGGCAAAGGGGTGAGACTCTGTCTCCAAAAAAAAAAAAAAAAACCCACAACATATACTTACTAGGTACAGAATACAAACAGTTCATTTGAAAAGGAAGAGATATAAAAATTCACCCAAAAACCTGTGGAAACATGTTTGACACAAACAGTTAATCAAAAGGAGATTGTGAGAGTTCCCACACATCAAATGAGAAAAAGCCAAAAAAATCTAATGCTAATGTTTGAAAGGTTGAAATAAGCTTCACAAATGTTAAACTGATCAAACTTTCTGAAAAACATTTTAATTGTATGTAATAACAACTTTAAATCACTTGGAAACGGAATCTATCCTGATGATATAATACAAAAAGAACACAAAAACATACACAAAAATGTCCTCCACCCGTCATATATAAAAGTAAAAACTGTGAACCACCTACATGGAAAGCATTAAGAAATGGTCATAAACCGTCATCTCCATATCTCTGGAATGTTACACTGCCATAAAACTATCTACCAAGAATACTGAATGGCATGGGAAAACAGTTCTTATATAACATAATGCAAAAGCAGATTTTAAAACTACGTATATATGTGAAATCTTAAAAAGAGTTGATCTCATGGAAGCAGAGAGCAGCAAAGTGGTAACCAGCAGGTGGGGAGGCTCTGAGGGGATGGGGAGAGACTGGCCAGTGGGTGCAAAGCTACAGCGGGGAGGAATCCATTCTGCTATTCCACTGCACGGCAGAATTACTATAGTTAATAACAGTGCATTTCAAAATACCTAAAAGAGAACATTCCGAATGTTCTCACCACAAAGAAATGATAAATATTTCAGGTGAGGGATTTACTAATTACCTTGTTTTGAACATTTCACAATGTACACATGTATTTATTTTTTTATTGCATTTTAGATGTTGGGCTACATGTGAAGAACATGCAAGACTGTTCCATAGGTACACACGTGGCAGTGTGATTTGCTGCCTTCCTCCCCTTCACCTATATCTGGCATTTCTCCCCGTCCTCTCTCTCCCCAACTCCCCACCCCTTACTGTCCCCCACCATTTCCCCCCAACAGACCCCAGTGTGTAGTGCTCCCCTCCCTGTGTCCATGTGTTCTCACTGTTCATCACCCACCTACGAGTGAGAACATGTGGTGTTTCATTTGCTGTTCTTGTGTCAGTTTGCTGAGAATGATGGTTTCTAGGTTCATCCATGTCCCAACAAAGATACTCCATGGTGTATATGTGCCACATTTTCCCAGTCCAGTCTATCATCGATGGGCATTTGGGTTGGTTCCAGGTCTTTGCTATGGTAAACTGTGCTGCAGTGAACATTCGTGTGCATGTGTCCTTACAGTAGAACAATTTATAGTCCTTTGAATATATACCCAGTAATGGGATTGCTGGGTCAAATGGAATTTCTACTTCTAGGTCCTTGAGAAATCGACACACTGTTTTCCACAATGGTTGAACCAATTTACACTCCCACCAACAGTGTAAAAGTGTTCCTATTTCTCCACATCCTCTCCAGCATCTGTTGTCTCCAGATTTTTTAATGATCACCATTCTAATTGGTGTGAGATGGTATCTCAATGTGGTTTTGATTTGCATTTCTCTAATGACCAGTGATGATGAGCATTTTTTCATATGTTTGTTGGCCTCATGTATGTCTTCTTTTGTAAAGTGTCTTCATATCCTTCGCCCACTTTTGAATGGGCTTGTTTCTTTCTTGTAAATCTGTTTGAGTTCTTTGTAAATTATGGATATTAGCCCTTTGTCAGATGGGTAGATTGCAAAAATTTTTTGCCATTCTGTTGGTTGCTGATTCACTCTAATGACTGTTTATTTTGCCGTGCAGAAGCTGTGGAGCCTGATTAGGTCCCATATGTCTATTTTGGCTTTTGTTGCCAATGCTTTTGGTGTTTTGGTCATGAAGTCCTTGCCTACGCCGATGTCCTGAATGGTTTTGCCTAGATTTTCTTCTAGGGTTTTTATGGTGTTAGGTCTTATGTTTAAGTCTTTAACCCATCTGGAGTTAATTTTAGTGTAAGGTGTCAGGAAGGGGTCCAGTTTCTGCTTTCTGCACATGGCTAGCCAGTTTTCCCAACACCATTTATTAAACAGGGAATCCTTTCCCCATTGCTTGTTTTTGTCAGGTTTATCAAAGATTGTATGGTTGTAGATATGTTGTGTTGCCTCCAATGCCTCTGTTCTGTTCCATTGGTCTATATCTCTGTTTTGGTACCAGTACCATGCTGTTTTGATTACTGTAGCCTTGTAGTATAGTTTGAAGTCTGGTAGTGTGATGCCTCCCGCTGTGTTCTTTTTGCCTAGAATTGATTTGGCTATGCGGGCTCTCTTTTGGTTCCATATGAAGTTTAAGATGGTTTTTTCCAGTTCTGTGAAGAAGGTCATTGGTAGCTTGATGGGGATGGCATTGAATCTGTAAATTACTTTGGGCAGTATAGACATTTTCACAATATTGATTCTTCCTAACCACAAACATGGAATGTTTCTCCATCTGTTTGTGTCCTCTCTTATTTCATTGAGCAGTGGTTTGTTGTTCTCCTTAAAGAGGTCCTTTACGTTCCTTGTTAGTTGTATTCCTAATTATTTTATTCTCTTTGTAGCAATTGTGAATGGCAGTTCGTTCTTGATTTGCCTCTCTTTAAGTCTGTTATTGGTGTATAGGAATGCTTGTGATTTTTGCACATTGATTTTGTATACTGAGACTTTGCTGAAGTTGCTTGTCAGTTTCAAGAGATTTTGGGCTGAGACAACAGGGTCTTCCAGATATACATGTACGATGAGTCTGGCCCCTCCATCATCCACCGCAAATGCTTCTAAATGGACTGCGAGCAAATGCATAGCATTTGCTGCATGGGTTAATTTGGAAGTAAAACTTTGCCCCTGGCAAATGCATACACTTCATGCTAGCCTCATGAAACTGGAGTAAGCCTTCGAAAAGAAACTGTCCTTGAAGCTTGTATCTGATACCAGCACTGGACTGTAGAACTTGTTGCTGATTTTGACCTTGTATTCAAGTTAACTGTTCCCCTTGTTATTTGCTTAATACCCTGTACATGTCTTTGATTTCAACCTTTAGTACACGTGGCTTGGTCACTTCGTGGCTGAGGTAAAAACATGCTTGTGGGCAGATAAGTCTGGCTTGGTGAGTCTGCATGGCCAGCAGTCTCCTATCTGTGCAGGGTATTCATGTGTCAGGGATGAGTGTTCTGGGATTGCTCTAGAGGCTGGCAATGGCTGCCAGTCTGTCAGGGTTGGACAGTCCAAGCCATAGGACCCAGTTTCCTTTCTTAGCTGATGTTTTCCTGCCGGAGCACCGTGGGCTGTTACTTCCCTTGAGTTGGAAGCAGTTTGCATTTACACATGTAAATGTATCATCCTTCTAATTTATGTAAGGTTTTCTTTTTGTACGCAATTCTCGATTCTTTAAAGAGATGACAACAAATTTTGGTTTTCTGCTGTTATGTGAGAACATTAGGCCCCAGCAACACGTCATTGTATAAGGAAAAATAAAAGTGCCACCACAAAAAAAAAAAAAAAATTTTAAATTTAAAAAATACACATGTATTTAAACATTAAACTGTATCCCCAAATACGTACAATTATTACATCAATTACAACTAAATTAGAACAAAAAATAGAATAAAATTTTATGTATAGTACATTCCATTGTCTAATACCAAAAGAATTATATAAAAATTTTAAAGTAGATTAAGTGATTTTTCTTTATTAGCTTCTCTCAGTTTCCCATGATAAACATATAATGCCTTGGGAATAATAGTGAGAACTATTTTAATCAATATAATAGAGACTTTCCACTTCTGGTGTGGAGTAATGAGATTCTGCCAAACTAAATCTCCCCACTAACAACAGTTATCAAGTCTGGACAAAATATTCTTTTTAATACCTGTATGAGGGTCCTGGTAATTAAACAAAAGCTGGAGGTTTGTAAGTAGAGCCAACCATGAAGCAAGGAAAACCCTGACACAAATATGTCCAAACCCTCCCAACTTTTATTTGATGGAACTGTCTCAGGGAAGGCCTCAGGAAAGCGCCTTTCTTACCACAGAAAAACCGGCTACACTCCTGGATCAGAGAGTAACTGCTCCAATGCAAGGACAGTAAGAAGTGAGAAGTAAAGGAGGGCCATCAAGGAAAGCCAAAGGAGCCCCTGATTCTGGGAATAAACTCAGAACACCTAAAGCATGTAGGAAGAAGGAAGAGAAAGGCAGATGGCAATTAGAGCTTAACTGTCAGAAATGAGATACAAGCAGCTGACTTCTACAGACATGACAGTTGCCATTTGATGCTAATCAAGCTAACTGCCTGCTAAAATGAAAATATTCCCAGTCTTTGAAACAATATACCATAATCCAGACTGCATACAACATAAAATTCATAATGCCCAAGATGCAATACAAATTTATTCCACATAGCAAGAGCTAGAAAAATGTGACCTAATCCCAAAGGGAAAAAAATAGCAATCAAAATGACCACAATGATGGTATTATTTTAAAAGGACTTTAGAGCAGCTATTATACTATAATCATACCTAATGAAGTTAAGGTAACATGCTTAAAAGAAAATCTCAACAATAGGTAAAAATTATATTTGTAAAAGTCAAATGGAAATTTTAGAAACAAAAATAACCCAAATTTCACAAGGGCTTTAACTTAAATGAATATGACAAAGTAAAACATAAAATTTGAAGACATCAATAAAAAATCACCCAATCTGAAGAATAGAGGGAGAAAAAATGGACTAAAAAAAGGTAAAGAGAAGGTTGGGTACCTAAGGAATAATTACAAGAGGTCTCACACATACATACTCAACTAATTAGAGAGTTCAGGAAGAAAAAAGAGAAGGGGAAAGAAAATGTGACAAAATAAACTTCGGGAGAAATTATGGGTCGCTGAGAAACATTCAGGTTTGGCCATAGAAAGAGGTCAAAGAATCTCAAAAATAAGTATAAAACTGTCAACAGCAACAATTTCAAGATACTGAAAATCAAATGCAAGCAATAAATTGAAAAGTTCTTCATCGTGAAAAACTGCTAGAGTTTTGAGTAAAAGAGTTGGAGGGAGGGGTGCCTGCCTGGGATGTTACATTCCCTCCACTGACTCCTCAACTGGGAGAGGCAGAATGGTAATTTTACTAACACAAGTCTGAAACAAAAACTGGAGCTCTGTGCCAAGGTGAGGAAGGGAGGAAGAAATTTAGGGTGGGGGCAAAAACCCACATCCTTGTCAGCTAAAAGTAACAAAGTTGACAGAGAGCCAATGAGGAAATCCTGACACATAGCCAACCAGAAGTGTGAGCCATGCTTGAGCAACTGACAGGCTGGCAAGAAATTTAGCAAGGAGATTCTATAACTGAAAAAACAGTAAGAACCTGAGAGGATCTCCACACATTCCTGGCTAAGTAGGAGTGCAAAAGAAACCGGGGAGAACACATCAGAAAGTAAAATCCAAGTAAGGTAGGCTGGAAAACACACTGTGCACAGTGCCCCCTAATGCATACACAAACAGAACGGTGGATGGCAGAAATCTTATGGGCACAAGGTGTTTGACTACAAACTCTGCCAAATCACTGTTTGACCACAAAATATACATACCCACCTTCAAAGTCAAAGTACCAAAACACCTGAAGATTTACAAATGAACAGAAATATATACCACAGGGAGATAAATTTCATTGTTTTAAGATCATTGCAAATTACTTCATTCATTGATTCATTGATTCATTCATCCTATTTAGCAACTTGCTTTGTGGCCCAGGTTTGTGTACAGTAGTGCAATCACAGCTCACCGCAGCCTCAACTTCTCAGCTCAAACAATCCTTTCTCAGCCTCCCTAGAAGCTGGGACTACAGGCACATACCACCATAACTACCTTAGATATTTTAAAAATTTTTTGTAGAAATGGGGTAACATTATGCTGCCCAGATTGGTCTCAAACTCCTGGGCTCAAGCAACTCTCCCACTTCAGCCTCCTAAATGCTGGGATTACAGATGTGAGCCACTGTACCCAGTGCCACAGTTACTTCAAAGGAGAAAAAAACCCTTTAAAAGTGAATCAAAATCCAAACTTACAATAACAACTATATAAAATGTTATTTTCAATAAAAATTTTAAAAATCATAAAGCATGTTGAAATAAATACAGAAAGTGTCTCTAAGATTCAGGGAAAAAAATTAACAGAAAATTAGAATGAGCCCAGATGTCAATGTAACAGAATCTTCAAGCATCTACAAGTAAAGATGTTCAAAGAGTTCTCTTAACTTTTCAAAACTAAAAGAAAAATACCATCACAATGATTCAAAATGCAGTTAATATGAATAAGTAAATATGAACCAAGAGATGAAAAATACTGTAACAGAAATATTACATGAGAAAACTGCAGAGTTTGAGAAGCAGAAATAATCAGTGAGCTTTAAGATAGAATTATTTGGCCAGGTGCGGTGGCTCATGCCTATAATCCCAGCACTTTGGGAGGCCAAGGCGGGTGGATCACGAGGTCAAGAGATCGAGACCATCCTGGTCAACAAGGTGAAACCCCGTCTCTACTAAAAATACAAAAATTAGCTGGGCATGGTAGTGCGCGCCTGTAGTCCCAACTACTCGGGAGGCTGAGGCAGGAGAATTGCTTAAACCCAGAAGGCGGAGGTTGCGGTGAACCTAGATTGTGCCATTGCACTCCAGTTTGGGTAACAACAGCGAAACTCCATCTCAAAAAAAAAAAAAAAAAAAAAGAATGATTTTAATTATCCAATCAAGAGTGAAGCAGGGTCAGACGTAGTGGCTCATGCCTATAATCCTAGTACTTTAGGAGGTCAAGGCAGGAGGAAAACTTTTTTTTTTTTTTTTGAGACAGGGTCTCACACTGTTGCCCAGGCTGGAATGCAGTGGCATGATCTCAGCTCACTGCAATCTCTGTCTTCCAGGATAAAGAAATTCTTGTACACCTCAACCTCCCAAGTAGCTGGAATTACAGGTGTGAGCCACCACACCCAGCTAATTGCTGTATGTTTAGTAGAGATGGGGTCTCACCATGTTGGCCAGGCTGGTCTCAAACTCCTATCTAAAGTGATCTGCCCAACTTGGCCTCCCTAAGGGCTGGGATTACAGGCAAGAGGAACCACGCCTGGTCAAAAAAAAATTATTTAAAAATTAAGGCCTGGCATGGTGGCTCAAGCCTGTAATCCCAGCACTTTGGGAGGCCGAGGCAGGTGGATCACGAGGTCAAAAGATCAAGACCATCCTGGTCAACATGGTGAAACCCCGTCTCTACTAAAATACAAAAAGTTAGCTGGGCATGGTAGCGCATGCCTGTAATCCCAGCTACTCAGGAGGCTGAGGCAGGAGAATTGCCTGAACTCAGGAGGCTGAGGTTGCCATGAGCTGAGATCGCGCCATTGCACTCCAGCCTGGGTAACAAGAGCGAAACTCCGTCTCAAAAAAAAAAAAAATTTAAAAAAGAGTGAAACAGAAGGAGAAAATTTTAAGAGTGAGCTGGAGAGATCTATGGAAAAATCTGAAGCATTCCAATAAAAGTTCACTAGGGATCCTAAGAGAAACAGAGAAAGCAACAGAGAAAAAAAATTAATGGCTGAACGCTCCTCAAATTTGATGAAATGCAGCAATCTACAGATAAAAGTTCAACATCAAGAAACATAAATCATCACCTAAAACATTATAATCAAGCTGCCAAAAAAAGATAAAGACAGTGAGAAAATCCTGGAATTTGGTTTTTTGGCAAAGACACCAAGAACACTCAACAAAAAAATTTTATCACATACAAGAAACAGCTAACTTCATACTATATAAAGAAAAAAAAACACAATTAAGAACTGATTTATAATAAACAATGGAAGGCAGAAGGCAGAAGAGTAACATGGTCAAAGCGTCAGTCAAGAAATATTTAAATAACAAGGGGGAGTGAAGACAGGCCCAAACAGATGAGAGGGAGAGAATTCACATTAACACAAAACAGGCACTAAAAGAAGAACGCATGAAAAACACGTAACGAGCAAAACAGAAAATATCAATCAAACTAGTGGTATCACATTAAATGGAAATAAACACTGCAATGCAAAAGAAGAGATTATTAGACTGCATCAAAAGACCAAAGTATGTGCTAACTACGAGAGACTCACTTTACATGTAGAGACAAATATTTTGAAAGCAAAAAAAAAAAAAAAAATCCACAGAAGCACTACAGATTCTTGTATGCTGACTGCATATCCTGCAACTTTACTGAATTCACTTATAAATTCTAAGAGTTTTTTTGGCAGGGTCTTTAGGTGTTTCTATATACAACATGATGTCATCTGCAAACAGAGACAACGTGACTTCCTTCTTTCCAATTTGGACACCACTTATTTCTCTCGACTAGTTGTCTTCCTAGGACTTCCAGTATTACTCTGAGGATGAGTGGTTAAAGGTGGGCATCTTTGTGTTGTTCAAGTAGTATATCTATATACAAACAGTGAAGTAGCTGAAAAAGAAATCAAGAAAACAATCCCACTTATAACAGCTACAAAATAAAATAAAATGCCTAAGAATAAATTTAACCAAGGAGGCGAAAGACCTCTACAAGAAAAACTGCAAAACACTGATGAAAGGGAAGAAGATACAAACAAAAGGAAAGACATCCCATGCTCATGAATCAGAAGAAATAATATTGTTTAAATGACAATACTACCCGAAGCAAATGTACAGATTCAATGCAGTCCCTATTAAAATGCCAAAGACATTCTTCAACCAAATAGAAAAAAAATCCTAAATATGTGTATGAAACCACAAAAGACCCTGAATAGGCAAAACGATCCTGAGAAAAAGAGAAAAGGATTAAGAAAAAAAAAAAAAAAAGCTGAAGGTATCCTACTACCAGACTTCAAAATACATTCGGAGAAATACCTAATGTAGATGACAGGGTGATGGATGCAGCAAACCACAATGGCACGTGTATACCTATGTAACAAACCTGCACTTTCTGCACATGTACCCCAGAACTTAAAGTATAATTAATTAATTAATTAAATACACTACAAATCTGTAGTAACAAAACAGCATGGTACTAGCGTAAAAACAGACACAGACCAATGGAATAGAATAGAGAACCCAAAAATTAATCCACACATGTGCAGCTTGATTTTTTGACAAAGACACAGAGAACATTCATTGGAGAAAGGACTGTCTCTTCAATAAATGATGTTACCAAAACTGCATGTCTGATATCCACGTGCAGAAGAATGAAACCAGATCGCCACCTCTTACCCTACACAAAAATCAACTCAAAAATGAATCAAGCACCTATATGTAAAACTCAAAATCATGAAACTAACAGAAGGAAACACAGGAGAAATGCTTCAGGACCTTAGTCTGAGAAGGTATTTTAAGAGTAAGACCTGAAAAGCACAGGCAACAAAAGCAAAAATAATAGGATTGTATCCAACTAAAGAGGTTCTGTACAGCAAAAGAGAAAAACCAACAGAGTGAGAAGACAAGCTACAGAATGGGAGAAAATACCTGCAAACTACTTGTCCAACAGGATGAATGACCAGTTATACAAAGAATTCAAGCATTTCAACAGGAAAAAAAATCCGATTTAAAAATGGGCAGATGATCTGAACAGACTTTAAAAAAAAAGACATATGAATGGCCACCAATTATAAGAAAAACTGTTCAACACCACTAATCATCAGGGAAATGCAAATAAAACCACACTAAGGTCTCACCTCATCTCAGTTGAATGGCTATTCTCAAAAAGACCAAAAACACCAGCAAATGCTGGCAAGGATGTGGAGAAAAGGAAACAATTTCTTATACACCGTTGGTGGAAACATAAACTAGCACGACCACTGTGGAGAAAAATAACTAATATGACCACTAAGGAGAACAATAAGAAGCTGCTTCTTCAAAAAAAGAAAAATGTCAAATAGATCTACCATGTGATCCAGCAATCTCACTGCTGGACATTTATCCAAATGAAGGGAATTAGTGTATCAAAGAGACACCTGCACCGCCGTGATTACTGGAGTGCTATTCACAAAATCCAAGACATAAACCAACCCGGGTGCCCAACAGCCGATGAATGGATAAAGAACATGTGGTAAATATACATGACGGAATATTATTCAGCAATAAAAAATAAAATCCTGTTATTCACAGCAACGTGGAGGGAACTGGAGGAACTTATGTAAAGTGAAATAAGCCAGAAACACAAAGTTAAATTCTCACTCAAAGGTGGACACTAAAAAAAGTTGATCACATAGAAGTAAAAAGGAGAACAGAGGGTATTAGAAGGTGGGAAGGGCACCAAGAAGGGAGGGATAGAGAGAGATTTATTAAAGGATATAAAATGACAGCCAGGGAGGAACACTTTCTAGCATTCTATAACACTGTAGGGACTAAAGATAATAATATATTATACACTTTCAAATAGCTAAGAGGAGGATATTGAATGCTCCCAACACAAACAAATGACAAATGTCTGAAATCATGGACATGCCGTAATTACCCTGATCTGATCACTATATATTTTATGTTTCCAAGCATCATTAATGTCCCCCAAGAATATGTACAATTATTATATGTCAATTAAAAAAATACAATAAAAGAAACAAGTCATGTCCTAGAAAAAGTTTTTAATTAAAAAAAAAACTCAAAAAGATATTCTATGCAATCAGTAACCACAAGATGCCTAGAGAAGATATATTAATGACAGACAAAATAGATTTTAAGAAAAGTATATTAGTAAACATGAAATGGAACAACAAATGAAAGGCACAAAGATAAGATACAAAGTTATTTCCTTTCCTAGTAGATATGATTATTTATGGAGAAAATTCTTAAGAATCTTAAAAAGTTACTCCTAGAATGAATAAGTAGATTTACAAAATTCACAGGATAAAAGGCAAATATACAAAAAATCAATTACTCTAGTCAACAATTCCTTTTATAATAATGCAAAATAAATTTAACCAAGCTGAGTACAGTGGCGTGCAGCTGGAGTCCCAGCTATTTGGGAGGCTGAGCCAAGAAGATTGCTTGAGCCAAGGAAGTTAAGGCCAACCTGGGCACATAGCCACACAAAGATCCCCTCCCTCTACCCTACCTCCTTAAGACACGGTGTGTCACTTTGTCACCCAGGCTGGAGTGCAGTGACATGATCACAGCACACTGGAGCCTTGACCTCCATCTCAGCCTCCCAAGCAGCTGGGACTACAGGCCTGCACCAGCACCAGCCAAATTTTTTTTTTTTTTTTTTTTTTAGAGACAGTGTCTCACTCGGGCTGGTCACACAAAGAGTCATACACAAGTGCACACCACATGATTTTAGCAAATATGTTTACAGTGACAAAAAGTAATCTTTGGTTCCTTCTGGCAGCCAGGAAGAGAGGGGGCTCCGAAAAGCACAGGAATCTTTTGGGGAAGTAGGAACGTCCTTTTATCTTGATTCTGTCAAGGGTTTCAGAGGTATATAGAATTGTCAAAACCCATCAAAGTGTATACTTTAAGAGGATGCTGTTTATGGTACATAAATTGTTCTGCAATAAATTTACCAAGTTAAAAAAATTGAATGAATGAATAAGGGTTTAAAAACAAATAAGCTTTTACTTACCAGTCTAAAATTAAAATAAAATTTAAAAGGTGAGAAAAATTTGTTAATACACGTTGAGTATCCCTAATCTGAAAATCCTAAAACCAAACTACTCTAAAATCTGAAAAGTTTTGATCACAGACACGACACTCCAAGGAAATGCTCATTGGCATATTCCAAATTTCAGATGTTTGGATTAGCAATGCTGAACCGGTAAGTATATTATGTAATGCCAGTATTTCAAAATCTGGAAAAATCAAAAATCCACACTTCTGGTCCAAAGCATTTTCTATAATGGATATTCAACCTATATAAACAAGTTAATTTGTTTTTTTAAATCTCTAATTTGGGTGGTGGGTTTTTTTGTTTGTTTGTTTTAAACCTTAAATTTGTGTGAAACATAAAGGGATAAAATCTTAGCAGGTTTACAATAAACAATGATCATACAAATTGTTTACCTATGGCTACAGAAGGAAACTGATCTTGTATCTCATAGATTGTTTTCAGATCTGTATACATAATTCAATTTTATTACTGGAAGCAGCAACAGTTATCATATGAGAAATAAGTAAATTTTATAGTTCGATTCATCTTGAATATATCATGTCTCTGCACTTTCCACAGAATCACAGGATGTGAAGCTATTACAATACTTGCAGACAAAAAAAAGTGCCACTATCAGACTCAGGAGAACAATCTTGACTTATGATCTTTCTGTCCAAACCAATGCTGGGTAAAACAGACTCTTCATTAATAGGACTTGTCACAAAGAATTAATTGCACACTGTGAAAGAGAATAACTTGACTTTTATTGTCATTTTTACACATAATTTTTATATTTCTAAAACTGCAGCAGAAATAGGTCAGAATCACCTGGGCCAGTTTGAAAATGCTGAAAGATATTCATGCATATACATACACACACACGCACGCGCACACACACACACATGCACGCACACACACACACACGCACACACACAAACTCATATATGTATATGTATTTCCTTGTTTTTAAAAGTAGAGAATACTAATAACAACACAGTATATCTCACTCTGTCTGTATATAAATACGCATGGTACACATATTCGAGATTACAGTTTCTCTATAAACGTTTGAGTTGGAATATATATAAGGCTATTTAACAAAAAGCATTAAGTAGGCATTAACGATCACAACAATAAAGACAGTAGTGCTCATTTTAAAATGTAATCTATTTCAACATACTCAAAATTAACATATCAAAGTAAGTAGGCTAAACTACAAACAAAAGTTACCCATACACTGTTTTCTTTACGTCATAAATTAGAAGTAATTTATTGTTGATTATTTCAAACTACTTCTCATAGTTTATTAATTTTTACCACAATATATTTTGACCTCAGAAATTTGTGTTGTTTACTTCACCAAGCAGGTTATCATTTTCTTGAGGGTAGGGCCCAAAGTTATTTTTACTGTTATTTTAAGTTTTATATGCAAAATTCCATGGATAAGTTAAATATTGACTTCTGAGGCTGTCCTAGAGTTGCTTTACTGCTACATAAACAGAGCGATTAGTTCACAGGGTGTCACTGACTCCTAACCTCAGCATTTGTGAACCCGCCTCCATTAATAAATAAAACTGATACATCTTAATTTATTCAAAGTCAATCTCACACACACACACACACACACACACACACACACAAACACACACACACACACAGCCTGCTGTGATACTAGAAATGAAAGAAACAAATGAATAAAATAAGCCTTACGCCTTGTGTATTGTTAAAACAAACCACCTAAAAACATTCGCACAATAAGGCAAAACAGGTCACACCATGTCGTAAGAGCAACTGAAATATGAACTGAGAGAAACGTTAACTTCTCAGCTATCAAAAATTCACAAATGTAGTACCATCACCTCTCAAGACACAACTAAAAATTAAAAACCTACCAAAAAAGCTTGGAGCAGCAAAAAAATCTATTCAGAAAAAACTATGTTTGCACTTCAGTACTGTGAATAAAGGAGCGTCTCTAAGTTCCCTACTCAAACCCAGCACCCTTTCCCGATCTTTACTGATAAAGCTCGTTCATTTGCTTCTTATGAATGGGAAATAATGAACAGCAATTGCATGACTATAGACAAGATCATCAATAGTGTCAAATGAAAGAAGAGACAAAAAAACAAGAGGCAGACAGGGTAACAAAAAAGTAAAGTCATCAGGGAGCATTTAAAACAGCTTTCTCAGGTCAAAATATGCCAAGAACATGACTTTTTAGAGCTCAGCATGATAATATACTCAAAATGGCAATGCTGAGTCATCAAGAGAATTTTAGATCCTGTTTTATGGTGGTTCCAAAAACAGAAAACTACAAAGTTAATTTTCCAAAGAATCCCATGTGAAACAGTAAAATTAAAAAAATATATATATAGGGTCACATCGGAGGATGTAGTTCAATCCAACAAACCATATACTCAAACACTGCTAGGACAGGAGCCCCTTCAGACCAGCTCCCCAAGCATCCACACTGAAAACGCTGTGATGGGATTAGCTGCTCTGCCAAGGCATTTCCAGTCACCAGTGTCCCCACCACAGTTCTTACTGCATCGCATTTCCACTGGCTGCATCACTTTCTTGAGCAAAAGAAACATACCTTTTCACCACAATATCTCAGAGTCTGGCACAATACCCAGCATGTAGTCAGATTTCAGTAATATGTAAAATGACTTTTTTAATGCACATATTTGGATAGTAACAATCACATATCCACAAAATATGACATCGGAGCACAGGTTACCATGACTGCTGAGAGATCACAAAGTCTTTGGAGAACAGGCAGTTAGAACCACACCTTCAAGTTCAGGGTGGATTTAACCAAATCATTAGGAAATATTCCAGTAAACAGGGATACAGTAAGTACAAAGTAAAAAGAAAGTAAGACAGCAGGGTGTGGAAGATGAATGGTAAAGATAACTGGTTCACGTGTAGGTTTTGTAGAGACTCAACGTAGACAAGTCCAGGCAGACAGGCAAGGCCGCCCAGGGAGCAGAGACCACGGGGCACTGCAAGGCTGCCTGGGAAGCTGGCGTCCAGAGCGATGCCCTCTCTGGAACTCCTGCCAGCTCCACTGCAAGCACAGGAGATTTGTGCAAGGAAACGCGAGAAAATGTACCAACTGTGGGCACATCCTATTTGACTTCTTATGTCAGACTGTTTTACCCCCTAACAAATCCGAGAATTGGTATTGTAAAAAAACACTTCAAAACACTACCCGATATTATAAGAAAACTAAGTACTGCCAAACCTTATTTCCAGGTGGTAAGTATTATTCAACCAATAATAACATTAATAATCATTAAGAATTTTACTCGTAATGTAACTACTATGCAATTTTTAAAAATTCTTTGATTTAAAAATAAAGTTGAAAGTATGCCAGAAGACAGTAAAAGAGTTATTAGTCTTCAAACCTGAAAACAAGGAAGACACAAACAAGTGCCAGGATAATTAAAACAGTACTGTTCACTTTTTAAAAGAAAAAATAAATTGTACTAAAATTATTAAGCTAACAAAGCAAGAGAAACTATGAACAGAAAAATGACAGTGATCTGCGAAATTCATAAATGTGTCTTTCGTGTAACCACAATGATCATATTTTATGCTGTCATTTTGCATTTAATTGTTCACCCTGGTACTTTTCTTCCTAGAAGCCATCAGTATCCCACAGAGCCAGATGCTGAAATGCAAAAACCATACTGTGACCACAGACTTATAAGAAGTGACTTTGCTGAGCTATGGTGTATGACAAGTTAATTTTTGCAATTACATTTTTTCCAACAATAAATGAAGCTGCTGCTTATAACTATTCTATATGATTAAAAAGAGGCAAGAAAATAGTCTTTATAATAAGTGATTCAAATTCATTTTTAACAACTTCAGTTGATGTAAGAAAGTAACTTTTCAAATAGCTTTTCTATATGTCCAAAAGTAAAAATTATCACACCTCGGCTGAAATGATAAGCAGCTTAATACGTTTAGGCCTAACTAAGATTCCTGGAAGTTAACATACGAGGCCAAATTATTTCAAGCCTGCTAGCAGATGTCACATACAAACATAAGTCTTTCAATCACGACTTTCGGTTCTACCATATTACGCTAAACTCAATATTCAAAGAGGGAGTCCATGAGCTGTCGTTTAGAAGGAAAGGGCCATTGCACATAACGGATGTACGGAGTTCTAGATTTGTATGTGCAATGGCATCACTGTCAAATACCCAATAGTACTAAAAAAATGTAAGGGATATAGGCTATTCTCTATAGCACAGTCTCTTTGTACACATGTTACCAAATTTGGGAGATACTATGTTTTGTTTTATTCACAATGACACATAAGTAGGCATTTCTCTTTTAATAAACTTCCACCATAACAAAACAAAAAGAGTTATTTCTTGACTGTTAACATATCAGCAGAAAACAACCTGGCCAAGCTTTCCAAATGCCTAAGTCAAATTTGCCTCCTGAAGGAGGATAGCTAAGAAAGAATTACTTAACACCTACTTTTTTAAAATCTCTATTATTTAAATGATTTAAAATTTAACTGAAACTATGTTTTAATCACATAATGCTAATACAATATACACTGACACTGCACAACATGTTAAAAAAAAGATGCTAAAATGTTCTAGGTAAATCTATTTTTACTCAGTACTTTAATAAATCTAGAAAAATACTAATTTTTTTAACATATAAAATTGTCTCCATGTCATTTAATTGAAAGACTGGAGGAGCCTTGGAGTTCTTTTATTCCAAATCCCTAGTGTGTTCCTTTCCTAATGTGGAGAAACCATGAGACAGGGAATTTCACACCCACCAGTGTGCTTAGAGACCACTTACCCAAGCGCTGACTGTACAGTTCGAAGAACTGAAGCAGAGTTGAAATGCAGGCCTCTATAAGGCCAAGTGTCTAACAAAGGCCCTAACTGGCAGGTTTTCTACATTCTAACCCTTGCTGCTTAAAAGGGAATGACAAGCTTTTCAGATGCCACTTTGGCCATCTTCTAAGAGAAAACCTGCCCAAGTCCAGTGCTTTGCTATTTTTCTCCCACCAAAACCTGACTTCCTGTCTTCTTCCTTCGTGTGCTTCGGCACTCTCCCTACACCAGTGACTCAGCCTATACTCTCTGGCTTTAAACCACTTCTCATCTCACCAGCTTTTCCTGGATAGCCCGCTGACAAACCTCGATGCTTCTACAAATGAATTCATACTCTTCCCCACGGCAGAAACTGCTCAGCTAGCCAGTCCAGCTATCTAACCAATAGTCTTCTACATTCTCTACTCCTCCCACCTCGTATCCAACCTGCATCACGCCCTGCCTAGATTGTCAGCCTCAGAACCAGCCTCCCTGCGTCCAGGCAGACAGCCTCCTCTCATGGTCTCCACAGGAAAGCCTCAGAAAATGAATTCTGTTTCTCACATACAAATCTAAAGGGCGGAAGATCTGACTGCTTGGATGGCTTCGCCACGACTAGAGGGAAAATGACTAAGCAAAGCACGTGCTCCTCAAAGCCATCCACACACTAAACCACAGCCTAAACCATTAAGGCTGGAATTGAGGGTTGAAATCTTAATACGAACCTGGGCTCAAATAGCATTTTATGTTTTCTAAGCACATATACACATACCGTCTCATCAATTGCCCAAAATACATAGCATTTTCCTACTTTTGTATGCAGAAACAAATCCCATTTTCCAATAACTAAGACATAGGCACTAGAACATAAACCCAAGACTTCTAATTGTAAATACAATTGCCTTGCTAATTGCCACATTTTTAAATTGTCAAAGAGAAGATCCCAGAACACCAACTCCTGAAATAGGCAAGCACCAGGCCTTCCTGTAACAGTCAGTCGTATATACGACACATGCCACGGCCAAATTAGACACAAGAAAAATAAAATAAATACAAAGTGATAAAATGGTTTACTTTTAAGTAAGCTAATAAGGGCCAGACGCAGGGGGTCATGCCTGTAATCTCAGCACTTTGGGAGGCCAAGGCGGGCAGGTCACTTGAAGTTGGCAGTTCAAGACCAGCCTGGCCAACATGATGAAACCCTGTCTCTGCTAAAAATACAAAAATTAACCAGGTGTGGTGGTACATGCCTGTAATCCCAGCTACTCAGGAGGCTGAGGTGATGGAATCACTTGAACCTGAGAGGCAGAGGTTACAGTTCGCTGAGATCATGTCAATGCACTCCAGCCTGGGTGACAGAGTGAGACTCCATCTCAAAAAATAAATAAAATAATAACTTTACCTTGGATAATAAATAATAGTATTAGAGACACTACAATAAATTACTATGAACTTAGTAAAACACACAAATTTATTATCTTACAGACCTGCAGTTCTGAAGTCCAACCCAGGAACCACTGAGCTAAATTCAAGGGGTCAGACTGCATTCCTTTCTGGAACCTCTTTGGGTACAATTCTTCCCCTTTCCCCTTCCCGCCCTCAACACGTGCTGGCTTATGGCCCCTTCCTCAATCTTACCAGCAATTCGGGGTCAAGTCCTTCTCACATTGCGTCATCATGACCTTCTCTTACAGAGCCTCTTCCACACTTAAGGACCCTTGTGATCACACTAGGCCCATCCAGATGATCTCTCTCTTTTAAGATCAGCTGACTGGCCACCTTAAATTCCACTGCAACTTTCATTCTCCTTTACCAGGTGAAATAATGTAGTCACAGCTTGAAGACGACGTGGACACTTTTGGGGAGCATGAGGGGAAGGTGCTTTATTCTGCCAACCCAAAACACCAAGATTAAAACTGGACGCTAATCAAAATCTAAATTTTAGGTGACTTATTTCGAAGTTTAATAACCCCTCCCCAACCCACTCCCATTAACAGCATCCATGGAGAATGGACAGAGTGAACTGACTCATCACTTATTTTAAACTGTTGTCTCATTCTGACAGGACATTAGAGAAACAGCTCAGTCTCACCCCTCTATTCACAGGGCCAGTTTTTCCACTCTCCATTCAGATTCACTGCATTGACTAAAACTATAGAGAACAAAAGTCAAACACAACAATTGGCTCATTTGATTGTTAATTTGTAAACTCATGAAGATCAGAAAACGGGTATTAGGTACTAAGAAGAAATTATTAAAACTTGCAGCCCTTTTCTGCTAATTTAAAAAAATAGCATTCTTATTATCTCAATTGAATCTAGCATCGCTGTGAGGTATTTTACAAAAACATGACTCATAGAAGATGAGTGATGTGGACAATCCCACAGACATGTGTAAAGATGAGTGACGTGGACAATCCCACAGACATGTGTAAAGATGAGTGACGTGGACAATCCCACAGACATGTGTAAAGATGAGTGACGTGGACAATCCCACAGACATGTGTAAAGATGAGTGACGTGGACAATCCCACAGACATGTGTAAAGATGAGTGACGTGGACAATCCCACAGACATGTGTAAAGCTGTAACAGCCCATGAGGACGGTATTTGCAATGTTCCCATATCTGTGGGAAAGGAATGGGCAGGTACCTAGAAAGGCTAGGGGGAAAGAATTTACATTCAGTAAAACCTTAGAACATTTTCCCAAACTCCACTGCTCGCATATTTTAGATATGCTCATTAAAAAGAAGCACAGGAAGAACATGTACAATTATGCATGTCTAGTCAAGCAGTAAGAAAAATCTCAATTAAAAGCTTAAAGTGAAAATATTAAAGTGAAAGTAAATACTCCTACACAAGAAAAAAAAAATGAGAAGCCACATGCTACACCAGAGAGGTTTCCATTTCCACTTTTCTATTAATTTACATAAATCCTGCAGGATTGATAGTCAAATCAACTAAATACAACAGAGGTAATGTGCAAAAATCATGAAAACTTAAATATTGTGGTAAATGCTTTAAAGTTAAATTTATCTGTCATTATTCAAAACTGGGTTACAAAGATTTCAGAAATGTCAGAGCATGAAAATGTATTAAAAGTGGCATCTTTACGGTATTTACATGAACACATAAAATAATTATCACAAATTACAAACAGATACTTTTCTCAGATCGAAAATCTTTTAAAAATATACTGTTTAAACTGTTCACAAATTCGCATTAATGTAATATGGTAACATTTCAGTGTAATGTAATGTAAAAACTTCATTCCCCCCTACAGAATGTTGCTTCTAGAAGTACATATAACAAAGTTGGAGGAAACACAGGATGCTCGTTGATAGTGACAGGATTATTTCAAAAACCAATTATATCTGTTCATTCCCTTTTGCTTAATTAAAGCAAAAGGCATCAAAATCTTTCTCAGCAGTAATCAAGTGAAAGCTGCATGGCACAGATACAGTAATTAACTTAACCTTATCACTGAACTGTATTGGGTCATTCAAGTGCGGCACAGTATCAAACCTAGGAATCAATGCTATCACACTGACATCTCAGCGGAGCACAGAGATTGAATAACGCCATCTGTAAATGGACAGGCTTTGTTCCTGCCCAGCCGTGCTGGATAAATGTTCCTACTCATAACTTTAATGTGGCAGCTTAACCATTTAATCATTGTACATTAATACATTACCAATATTATGAACGTGTAACTACAAAATTACTTGTCAAAGTAATCAGATATTACAGATTTGGGGCATAAATGCAACACAATGATTTCTGGGTGGTGGCTATACATTTACAAAGAAGATACATTATGGCTGTTTAAATATATACATAGTAGACTTTAAGTTCTAGAAAAGGGTGTTTTTGGAATTTCAATGAAATCATTCCATGTTACAACTTTTATCAGATATATGCATGGGTGGCTTTAACATGGCTTACTTAATTCAACCTAAAAGACTGATATTTATGCCATTTTGAAAGATTAAATTTATTCAATTATGCCAATTTACTTGATATTTTATTTGTTTTACTGGAAAACATTTCAAAATATAAGATACCATCATTTGAATATACATAGCTTAAAGTCATCTATTCATTATTCCCAGTTAAGTTCAAGCATATTTTGTTATTTTCCTAAAGGATCAAAAATTCTGTTGCCAAGACATTATTTTGAGGTCTTTCACTTTCACCGAGTAAGACACTAAATCATAGGGGACAATTATCAGCAAATTCTCTGCGACAGGCCCTAAGCCTGCTGAGGTAATGCAGCTGACAAACTTTGATGCGCCATGCCTGGGCACATTATGTTCATGTAGTGTGTACATCTGGGCACCCTTTATGGCAATGCAGCAAACAGCCAATCATTTATTCCACTCTAATTAGCACACATGTAAATCCTCACCAATCAAGCCGCGCGTGGGGTTCCTGTTGTGGCAGCCATACAGCAAGCTGGCAGACCCCACCAAGGAAGGATGAGAAGACACTCCTGGCCTGACTTGGACCTGCCATCACACCAGGCTGCTCCCCCAGAAAGGGCTGGAGCCAGCTCTCCCTTTCAAAACTGATCAAGGAGCCCCACAGAAAAAGGTCAGCAAGCAGAAAGCTGATTGGCCACAGTTCTTTGGGTCTTTACTAGTCCCAGGAATACACCTGAAGCAACATGCTTCTCTTCTACTTAAAAGCACAATAATTACCATGAGCAAAACTCAGAATGAAGTTATAAATAGGCTACACAGCAGAGGATACAAGAAACTATGAAGAAAGACCGTCAAACATAAAACACAAAACTTAGGGGATTACCAGAAAATGATATGGTATAAACCTATATATGCCTGTGTGTGGTATGATGTAATGCCTACATACACCCATCTATAGTATAATGATATATTATAAGCCAAAATAAGTAACTATATTTCCTTTCATTAATCATTGGTTTATATATTTAATTTTACACACCAAACTACCAAAAGCAGCAACTCTGTCTTTGAACCTAACTGTAATAGTTTTACTAAGACAAATATACAGACAGTATCCAGTTTGGGATTTTTTTTATTTGTTCTGTCTTTTATTTCACCATGATGAAATCCTAATTGCTATTTTTAGATAGCATCATGCACAATAGTAATTTACCAAATAAGAAAACTGTTCAAAGTTAGTCAGAACAGAGATTTCTGCCAGTAAAAATTAATGTCAAATTTACACTAACATTCGTTTTACTAAAAAGGTTTCCCCAGTAGATATCAATTTGTACTGTTTCTCAGCATTCATTTTACTTGCTATTATAATTCACATCGCTAAAATGGTGTGAAGTTCATTCAATAAATATGTTTTGAATGCATCACCGGTGGCAGCACTGCACCAGACATAGGAGATACAGATGGGTAAAGAAGAAACAACTCTAATCTCAAAAATGGAGACACAGATTTCATGAGGAAAAAGTCCAATCAACAGTAATACATTGAGTGATAGTGGATAAAACATGAGGCTAATACCAAAGAAAAGGCCCAGATGGTTTTAACAGGACAAGAAAGTCTTTCTAAAGAAAGTAATGACCACCTGATTCCTTGAAATACAAGCTGAGCATCCCAAATCCAAGAATCTGAAATCCAAAATGCTACAAAATCCAAAACTTTTAGAGCATTAACATAACACTCAAAGGATATGCTCACTGGAACACGGAGGATCTTGAGTTTTCAGATTTCGGATGTTCAGTCAGGAAGTATAATGCAGATATTCAAAAATTCGGAAAACTCAAAATCCAAAAAAAATTTCGAGTCTGAAACACTTCTGTCCCAAGTATTTAGATAAAGGATATTCAATTTGTACTTATGATTGAAGGTAACTAAATAATTAATTCACGTATTAGGTAGCCACTTACTGATAATCCACTTTGACATATGCTCAGAGTGTGCTGCGTAAATAAAACACAACTGCTAAGCCAGGTACAGTAACTCACATCTGTAATCCCAGCACTTTCAAAGGCCAAGGTGGGTGCATCACTTGAAGCCTGGAGATCCAGAGCAGCCTGACCAACATGGTAAAACTTTGTCTCTACTAAAAATATAAAACTTAGCCAGGCATGGTAGCGCATACCTGTAATCCCAGCTACTCTGAAGACTGAGGCAGGAGGATCACTTGAACCCAGTAGGCAGAGACTGCAGTGAGCTGAGATAGGACCACTGCACTCCAGCCTGGGCAACGAGTGAGACTCTGTCTCCCAAAAAAAAAAAAAAAAAGGCACTGTCTTTGCCCCTGTGAAATCAACAGTGCAGCTAAGGAAAAGGCCACAAAGTGTATAAGCACAAACAGGAAATGGGAAGAGCTGACAAGCACTAGAAGTGCTGTGTCCATCATGGAGAATGACAGGAAGATCTTTCCAAGGTGAGCTCTCACCTGCCTCTGTAGGCCTTACAAAGTCAATCTCAATAAGCACCCTACCCAAAATAAGAACCATTCCCATCCCCAATCACTCTCAGTCCCTTTGCTTTTGCTTTATTTTTCTTCAAAGCATTCATCACAACCTGACATTCTCTTATACTGTTTTTGTTGCTGCTGCTAATTTTCTGACACTCCTAAACTTGAAGGTGAGTTCCAGGTGGAGACCTGGTCAGTGCTGTTCAGAGCTGAACCACACACCTGGAACAAATAAGGAACTGAATAAATATATGTTGAGTGAATGGACGAACAAACTAATGAATGAACATCCCAATTCATGGGGTAATACACATAATTCCCATTTGACCAGATCCAGATACCATGGATCATTTCGCCTACCAGGATTTAAGGCAGTCATTGTCAATTACACTTAATGCTAAGAGTTTATTACAGATAAGTACACAATGAATATAACATTTCTCAAAGAACAACAATAAAAGCAATTACTATGTTTTTTCCAAAAGTGAAAGCTTTGAACAAAAGACTAGTAAATAGCAGAAAAGACACATGAACCAGAATGAAAAAGGTGAGAAGAATCCTATAAAAATTCTATAGCAATTTGAAATTAAAGAACTTTTGTGGTAGGATTCTCATTTCTGCACAATTCATTAAGATATTACCATCTCATACCATATCCAAAACTTCCATGGCAATGACTAACCACAGTGCACTGAGTGACACGTACATGAACACCCTTAATAAGGGGGAAGAGAGAGTGGAGAAAGACACAGAATGAGATACTTGGCTCTACTTCAGCCCTTATCTTTACTTGAAAAAGGAAAACAGAAAATGATCTTTAGTAGCTGACAAGGACACTGGCTCATAGACAATTCAGTGCAAACAGAGTACTAGGATACAATGCAGACCACGCTTTGATCTATAAATAGTAACCACAGTTATGTGTTTTATATGCATAGTTGGTTCTCACCTGCAAAAGAAAGTTCACATCTCACACCAAGACCTTACTTAACCTGTTTCTTTTAATTTTCATATTGTCAAAAACGCCCAGTATTTGTTTCCATTCTATTTACAAGACACATGCTATTAATTTTTAAACAAATCCCTGCTTATTTAATCGTTAGTAAAGGAAAAAAAATTTCATCAACATAAATACTGAGTTTTGTTACACTAACAAATGTCTTTTCATAAATGAACTACATTCAAAAGAGTGAGTTATATTCAAAAACAGTCTAATCTACCAATACATATTCATAAAGTAACAGATGTGGAATATAGGTACAACAAGTTTTAACTATAATTATCATCTACTCTATCTGAAGAAGTTGTTTTAAGGAATCTAGTAAGTTTAAGGAGCCATTCTAGAATAAATAACATCTGTGCAATTCAGCATTTTCATCACATTTCCATAGAGAGCCCTATTCGACCAAATCAGAGATGGCCAGTCAGTGGTGCATGCACTCCCACTGATTGATTGGTTGATTTTATTTATTTTCAGATGGAGTCTCACCCTATCGCCCAGGCTGGAGTGCAGTGGCGTGGTCTCAGCTCACTGCAACCTCTGCCTTCTGGGTTCAAACAATTCTATTGCCTCAGCCTCTGGAGTAGATGGGACTACAGGTGTGTGCCACTGATTTATCATGGGCTTTTGTCCCCATGACATCACAGGCAACCTCATAATCTCTCTCAACAGTCTCTACTGAGCCACCTCAACAAATAGAAGCAGACAAAAAGTGAAATCTATCTTCCTTCCCTGAGCTTAATTCAAGGGTACCTTATCAGCACGTTGGACTTTCCGGTTTTTTAAAAAAATGTATTTTTCTCAATTCAAAGCACCACAAACATGTCTATATTCATCAATTGTCCATAAACCTCCTGGGGAAGAAACTCAGCAAGGCGTAACAACCAGAATACATTTCAGATATTAAATGCAATGATAGTTACATAATTTTAAAATGAAACTACAGAAGAGTTACTCTTCTAATCCTAATACTGGGGTCTACATGGGATAAGGAGAAGCTGAATCCTCATGTAAAAGTATGCAGGCCTACAATTAAAGAGACACACTTCTATCTTACTTGCTGTTAGGATCCAAGACTCAATACATGACAGTATGGGTGTATCTGCAATGCACTAGTACCATGCTGACACCCATCCCTTCTCCTCACTGTCTCTAAAAAAACCAAGACACCTAATGCAGAAATACTCAGTGTTTCTAATGCAAAAGAAACATCTCACTAAAGCTACTAACACAAAGAGCACAGCAATTTAAGCAACAAAATTCAAATTTATGCTTCCCATCAAGATGTCATTTACGTAAATGATGGCCACACCAACATTGTTTTAGTATTAAAGAACCTGTGATAACATATTTTTAAAAGAATAAAAGATCACTTATTTATGAAGTTATAAATCTCCAAACTTTACTGATGTGATAAACTAAAAAGAAAACTGGTCTAACAACTCTCTATAGGTCCCTCTCACCATGAGCCCAGATCTGTGTCAAGCTCTCCAGACCTGATAGAGTTAAACCCTACTGAAGTGACCTTTTTATCTTCATTTTCCCAATTGTACCTGTATTTAATTATATCCTATTTAACAGCACATCTTGATTGAGTGTTCTATAAGAGATCCCTAGTTGTTTGCTATGGGACCCTGCTATAGGCGGAACCATGTCCTGTGCCAAGATGCTTCGAAGAATTATTGAAAATGTGTGGATGTCCATGAAGCCCTGTGATGGCCAGGTTTACCAGGAGATTTAGGGAAGAAGGGGGCTCACGAGCTTCATCATTTACAAAATCAGAAGTGCTGACAGAGGAGAAAGCTGTGAGTCTGTGCCTGCTCATGGCCATCTCTGACTAACTGTACTTGGAGGACACATGAGATGAAACATCAGGTCCCCTTAGGTGTAAGATGAGAACATAGATCATTACTGTACTTCTGTAAGTGTCATTAATTTCATGGCATGAACGACTATCTGTGAGACGTAAAAAAGTAAAATATATAAAAAAAGAGATCCCTACTGGGGTCTGATAAAATGATGTTGTAATAATTCTGATGAAATAAAGAACTTGTACAAATTGCCATTTACCACCTGAATCTACCCTCCATCATATCTCAACTTACCTAAGAATATTAAATTATTAATTAAACAACAAAACTGTATATTTAGAAACAACCTGGGGATTTTTGTTAGAACGTCATTTGCCAATAGGGCAGAACACAGTAATATAACTGTTGATAATTTAATTATTAAAAACATTACCGTATTAAGTTAAAAAAAAAACATCAATCTTGTTTGATGATGAATAAAAGAAATCTAGGCCAGGTGCTGTGTCTCACACCTGTAATCCCAGCACTTTGGGAGGCCAAGGAGGGCAGATCACCTGAGGTTGGGCGTTCCAGACTAGCCTAACCAACATGAAAAAACTCAGTCTCTACTAAAAATACAAAATTAGCTGGGCTTGATGGTGCATGCCTGTAATCCCAGCTAGTCAGGAGGCTAAGGCTGGAGAATTGCTTGAACCTGGGAGGCAGAGGTTATAGTGAGCCGAGATCGAGCTACTGCACTCCAGTCTGGGCTACAAGAGCAAAACTCCATATCAAGAGAGAGAAAAAGAGAGAGAGAGAGAGAGAGAAAGAGAGAGCGAGATCTAAAACTCTCTGTGGTGGCCTTGTAATGTGCCGCCTCATCTAGGCTGTGCACGACATTTCTCAGAATTCTCTTTCTGATATGTCTAGTTGGGTGGAACATGCGGGAGATTCTTATGAGGAATGTAGAAGGCTGCTACAAGCAGCAGTCACTTGTAGCGCTCACACCACATCCCCTCTCTGCTGAATAACCTCATTTGGGTGAACTGGGGGGCTAGCCCTGCAACTGATCCATCTTCATCAGGATCCCTCATAGTTTCTCCAACAACTAGACCAGGCATATGTAGGTTATGCTCCTGGAAGAAGACCCCCAAATTCTACAGGAAACCTATACCATCAAGGTCTGAGGCAGTGAACAGACATGGACTTCTGCCCATGCTCATAGACCCCTCATGCTTGTGGGTTCCACTTGGTCTTGCTCTTGCCCTGTGTTCCAAATACCTCCTTTTCCTGACTGCCGGACCCATGCATTTAAAACAGCCTTAGAGAGACTGCTTGACCAACAATAAAACTGCATATAGCCGACTGTTTGTAACACAACCATGTACATGTCTATGTATCAGTGTATGTGTGCATGTATGTATGTTTCTGTACATGCATATATGTATGCATATCAATGTTTATAGGGAAATATATATTTCTATATAAATAAATTTGGGTATATGCTATGCTGCTTTTCATTGATAAACCATTTAACCAATATATAAAATTCATTTACATGCACTGGAAACAATGCATATGAAAACTAAATAGATCTCAATTTGGCCCTCAAAATATTTAGTATTTTCAAAAATATATACATGCCTTACAGTCTTTTCCTACTTCAAGCAGAATATTCACTATATTAGAAGAGTCACTAAAATATCTATAATTAGAAAAGTATTGATAATACTGTAATATATGTTTATCAGTATAAAACACTAATAATTATATATATTTACCTCACTTTATAAACGTCAACATTCTTCAGCTATTGTATAAAAGATGAATTACTTCCCTATTAAATTATATATTTTGGGTAACTTCCATTGTAAACAACAGAAATACATTTAATTAGAAAACTGACTCATACGCAAATAAAACATACACATCCTTCTCATTCTATACTTAACTCAGAACTAAGATTCCTTCTTGACTATATGAGCTACTGTCATATCAGTGGATACCAGCTGAAAAGGCAATGTAACATTATAATATGCAAACTGCATTTATCAGCAGCCCCTCCAAAATGTAATGCCACCTCTGGTCTAATACCTCATTAGAGGAGCATTCAGAAATAGAATATTCACAAGCACGTCTCCTTTATAGATGTTTTCAGTACAATAATGGCAGCTGAAATGGCACCCCACAGAGAACTATGTGCACACCAAGCTAAAACACAAGCAAATTATACCACAAACTCTACTTTTAAGTTTGAATTTCAAGATTCACAAAATAAAGCTGATGCAAGCATTTTATTTATTTATGGGGTCTATGAAATTATTTCCTAAAATCTATAAAATAGTCTCTCTTCATAATGCAATGCACAAACTGTATGTTGGGGGAAGTGGTGGTGGGGGAGGCTAAATTATTAACAGTTCAAAGGCCAAGAATATAAAAGCAGCTAGAATGAAAGAAAAAAATATTTTAAGAGGCAAAAATCAGGGTTTAAGATTAGATTCAATTCAAAAACCATCATGTGGAAGAAACACAACCAATATCAGAACTGTTGACTAAACTTCAGCTGTAATAGTTACCTTGCCTCAGTGACTACCAGAAGGAAGCAAGGGAAGCTTTCTGGTATTCTTCTGTTTCTCTATCCAGCTGCCTTATGACTTGTGCCTGTCTGTCTGTGACATGCATACATGGCATGAAACACCGCAGAATTCAACTCCACGGCTAAACTTACAGAAAATAAAAACATCATAGGATGACTAATCTCTGAAATACGTTGTTACCTCACAGTTTGCAATAATAGTTATTTCTTTGTGATGAGTTGTTCAACACACCGATCCAAGGGGCAAGCTAGTTTGGTGCCAGTAGCAACGTGATAATTGCCTACTGTCCGTCTGCTCTGGCTGTTGTAACAAAATACCATAGCCTGGTGGTTTAAACAACAGAAATCAACATTCTCACAGCCCTGAAGTCAGACCGCTATCTGCAGGCCTGGGCAAGCCTTCACCAAAACCCAGCCACACTGGAACCCTGATCTCTCTGCCATGTAAGGACAGGTATGCACGCAGAGGAGGAGAGAGAGCTGTCTGTTGTCTCTATCCTACAGTATTAGGGCCCCACCCTTAAGATCTCATTTAACTTTAACTACCCTCTATAGGCCCTATCTCCAAATTGGGTCACATTGGGTAATTAAGAATTCCACTTACGAATTTTTCAGGGACACAATTCAGTCCAGAGCTCCCACTAAAAGCCTGGTACCACAGAATACTAATAAATACACTCTAATCTTTGACAGATGAATCTTAGTGGGAAAAAAAAAAAAAACAGGTTCCAGAAACAAACCAGTACTTTCATCAATAAGATGACTAAGGCTAAACTCCTAGATGGAAAACATTTACATTTGGTCCCAATTATATTTCTCTCCTCTCCTAAAATGAGTATCATTGTAAACTAACAGAGGCTGGTGACTAAGTCTCCTCTGTCATCACAGAAACTATTTTGTAGAATAAAGTTAAGGTTGAGAAGAATGAACTTCAACAGAGAGATTACAGCTAAGATCTAGAATTGGGGGAGGGGGTGGGGGAGGTCGGGCTCAAGGGAGAGGGAACTCGGGAGAAGACTAGAGGTAATAAAACAATGAAGTGAGCTCCACCTGCCCTTGCAGGAGGAAAGTGGAAAGTGGCGACATCACACCTCTGAAACTCTTCACCAAAACCACATGTTCAGCAGTTTTCTACCATCTTATTAGAAAGCGGTAAAGACAGTCTTGACCTAAAGAAAATGCCAGATAAGTGGCAGTGTGGAAACAGCTCACCATAAACTAATTAGGTGGCTTTTATCTAGAACATTCTCTGAAGAAAGGAAAAGGTTTCAAATGCAGTAAAAATGTACTAACATATTTAAAAACTTACTTCACATGGATCTTCCCTATGCAATAATTTGAGAATTTAGAAAATAGTGGTATATTAAATCTAATAAACCTTAGAAAGTAGAACAAAATATTTTCCATTCAACAATACACAGTTTACTCTCCAAATGTCCTTAGGAAAAGAACTGACTGTAAAGTATAAATAAGGTTACAAGTTTGATGTATTTTTTTAAAGCATGGTAACCATATTTATGCTATGGAAACACAGCACTAATCTTATTGTAAATGTCAAGGGCAATGATCATTTAAATAATATAAATGCACATTTTAGGGGCAACTTTAATTTACTAAGAGAAACATGTGCATATAATTTTGTCTCCAGAGAACCAACTCTCACAAATTATTTCTAGTTTTTCAATAAAATAAGTATTACAAAGATATTAGAAAATTTGTGTCATACTACTGGATCTATTACTTAAAGTATGATTTAATATTCCTTTTAATATTTTAACTGTAGGAAATCCCACACAAAACAGGAAAATGATTCAACATAAACCTACACAACAAATGGAAAATGTCTGCTTAAATTTGACCAAATCTAGTAAATTAAAGACTAAAGCTAGCAAACAGGACAGTAAGAATGAACTTGTAAAATATTCACTGGAGCAGCTCACCTCATCCTTTTGTGTCTCCCTAATTCTCCTCACCCCTGCCAGCAGATGAACCTGGTCACCCCAAAACTGGCACCAGGAGACATTTTTAAAATATGAAAACTGTCCAAAATTCTTTAGACACAGCTGAGGTTACAACTATCTTCTCCAAAACAGTTACTCTGCGCTCTCATATGCAACCACCCTTCAAAGACCCTAGCACTCCCCTAAGTTCTTGTTTTGTTTTGTTTTTAATAAAAAAGGAAACCAACTTTTATCATTGACAAGAACGTTTTCATAAAAGTGAGGATAAAAACAAAATCTATACCAGGAAAGGCACACATCATCACGTTTCCTGGAGGCATCCCTGCATATTGGCTCGCTTTGCACTGAAGTGTGTCCATAGCAGATTTTATATTTGCAATGAAATACAGAAGAAAATAATTCTTTACTCATATGAAATTGGACCCAAACTTATTTGAAATGTGAGAAGGGTCAGAACGTAAAAAATACTGGTTAATAAACGATTCAGAAAAATACCTGGGAGAGGAGAGAGAATGGGAAGAGATGGAAGCAGAGAGAAAGAAATGCTAGGTGCTCTTCACTGCCTTAGAGAAAACCTCTTTTTAAAAGAACACACTACCAACAACAATAAATTACAATTTTTCCAAAAATTACTTTACATTATGGTAATGGCCAATTCCTCCAAACATTGATATTTATTATTTCTTTTTTTTTTTTTTGAGATGGAGTTTCACTCTTGTTACCCAGTCTGGAGTGCAATGGCGCAATCTCGGCTCACCGCAATCTCCGCCTGCTGAGTTCAGGCAATTCTCCTACCTCAGCCTCCCGAGTAGCTGCGATTACAGGCACGTGCCACCGTGCCCAGATAATTTTTTGTATTTTTAGTAGAGACGGGGTTTCACCATGTTGACCAGGATGGTCTCGATCTCTTGACCTCGTGATCCACCCGCCTCGGCCTCCCAAAGTGCTGGGATTACAGGCTTGAGCCACCGCACCCGGCCCTGATATTTATTATTTCTTTGTTTGCTTGGGGGAGGAAATAAGAGGAGAACAAATTAAGGGTGTTAACCGAGTGGTGAGTATACCCTTTCCCAATTTATACCTCCCCCGACTATAATCAGGTCCCACCTCTGTGACTCCATGTAACTTTGGGTATCTTTCCATGAATAATCTCACCATACTATTTTATAATTCTCAGCTAACATCCTTCTCTACTATCATCATACATTATTGAGGGCAAAGGCCCCATGAGCCTAAAAGTTCTTCATACGTTGAGTGTCCAGCAAAGAGCTCAACACCTGACATACTGTGAATGTCCCCTGCAGGAATTAAAGAGAGAGAGTGAGCTGGGAAGGCTCCCCTAACTCACCTACACAGATAGAGGACTCCTTTCAAACACTAGAGATTGCCTGGTCTAAAAGATGGAAACGTCAAACATTCACGCATCATACGTATCACCGGCTCAGAAGGACAACACTATGCACCATCAGATGAGAGACAAACGACGAACTCAGCTATGCTGGTTGTAAGTCTAGATGTTGATATGTTCATCTTAGAATATACACTTAAAGTTCTGCTATATTGGATCATAAGATAGAATGTTTTTAAACGGCTCATGTTTTCTTAAGTGCAGAAGTCCTTAGTTTCAGCTAACATTCATTTGTAGAGCGTTCCCTTGGTAACTGTCATGATCATGATTTCTATCCATTAAGCATGAACAAAGGAAAAAACTCTTACCAGAAAAAGTAACAGATCACTTTAGGACTATGTCAACTGAATGCATCTCTGCACTGCTGAGCTGCACATTACAATAAATAAATTTAATCAAATATGCTGATATGATGTTGCCGCTGATTTAAAAACAATTGGATTTTTTCTTCTGTACTATTTGTATTCGCAAGAATTATAATCTATGGTAAATTCTGTAATCATTAAAAATCCTAGGTCATTGATTTACGCCTTAACTCAGACATGCTGAGCTCTTCAAAATAAATGTTTCAAAACAGCATGCACTGCACATTGCAATTTTAACATAAAACAAATGTTAAAATGTTAGCATCTTTCCTGAATATATTGTGGCGTATTAATTGTTAGTCTTGGTAATGTAGCTTATTAGTTTTGCATAATTTAAGTTTTAATTCATCGTTTAATTTTTAATTAAGTAGTTTTTTTTTCAAGATGTGCTTTCTGTTTAAATGTTAGCCAGTAAACATAGTATATATAGAACAATTCTATGGTGTGAACATATGACACTGGTGTGTGTTGTATGATTTCTTTATGATCTCAAATATGAAACCAACCATAACAGTTTATATTCTATAAAACTAAGTCATGTTAATTTGACATTAAAATTTAAATAATTTAAGCCCAGAGACAGAGCTTGGAAAACTAAAGGCCTGAATATAAAAAGTACAATGAAATCACTTTCATTACAAAGCAGTCTTCCAAATTTTAGTTAAAAAAAAAGAATGCAGCTATTTTGGACCATCATACTCATATTAAAAGCTAATTTGTATTTTATTTTTCTTTGGAAACTATGGGGACCCATACTGGCATATGTGCCAAAGGATATGTATTCTCCTCACAGGAACGCAGGGGGAAATACAACATTGCCCACCTAATAGAAATGGAAAAAGCAAACGTGAATGGAGAAGAATCAAGGTTGATAAGGGAAAAGCAAACGTCCCTGTCAAGTTATGAGTTTGGACAGAGGTCCAATTCAAATTTTAAAGTTATTATTCCAGCAAGCGCTACACTGAATGGCTCTACTGTTTGGCTGCCTCTGAAGACAAAGCTTTCCAGAGCAGCAATTAACGGTGTTACGCCTCATCATTTGCAGACCTTCTAAAACATTTTAAGCATATTTTAATAAACTTTTGCAGGTTATTATTTTATTCAATATAATGTTTTCTAACTGTGCCTTTATTTGTTTTTTTTATGTGCTACACAACCTCCATATGATGAGATTAGAAAAACTTAACAAAAAAGGTCTGTGAACATCAGACCTTGCAACATCACAGCCCGCCTCCAAACTGCCTTGCACCCTGGTAGATGTTTGGCTGTCATCATCACCAGGAAGCAAGAGCCTTCGAGATGTACCAGTTTCCATGTTACCATCACATCACAAAGCCTCTCACCATCACCAACTGCCGGTTTTGATCAGATAAAAAACATATATATACATATTTATGTGTATGTGTGTTTCTGTATGTATGTAGGAACATGCACACACACATTATAATCCTATTACACACCGTTTGGAAATAGAACCTCTGAGAAAAGTTCTGTGGAGGCATTTTAAGATCAATGGTTTCACAGCCGGAAGCAGAACTATAATATAATGATTGTTCAAAATAAAACACTTTGCATCTAAATTTCCATTCTTTTCCTAAGTAATACTTTCAACATTAGATCCAGCATGCCTGGTAGCATTGTTAGGAAGGAAAACTCGTTAAATTAGAGTGATTTTCTCTGGAGAACAGGAAACTTTCATGTTCCTAAGTATGCATTTGTTTATTATCTGACTTTTATATGATCACATTGTTTGGGAGAACAGGAAAAAATAAATTGTTTTTGAAGTTTAATTTTTAAAACTACAAAGAATAACGAGCTGACAGACCTCTGCTCCACTGTCCCGGCCAGTCCACAGTCCGTGCCAGGGGCTCTCCTCTCATCACTGCCCCAACAGCCAGCACGCCTTGTGTCCATCTAAAATCTCATTCTTGAAAATGTGCCATAGGAGAACCACAGCGACTGTTTCTGAACAGCAGTCCTTACAGTGGCTGGATTGTGAAGTCATGTGAGTCACACTCCAAAGCACTCTATACTCCGGGGAAACTAGGCAGTAATGATCTAGTGGCACAGTTCCTACGGAACACCAAATACCCTAGCCAAAAACCTAACCTTACGGGAGACCCTGACTAGAAGACCATCTTTCCATCAACTTAAAAAAAATTACACTGCATTCTCATAATATATTTATGTAGATCTCTTCTTGCAAATGCTTGCAAAACAAGCCAACAATGTAGACACAGAAAAATTAACATCTCTGTTTCACAAATTAGGACACCAATCACCAACGGAGAACAGATGAACATGCTTAGAACAAAATCATGGGGAAGAAGGGGGAAAAGTGTGTTTTCGTGATGGCTAAGAGAAGCCATATAAATATATATATACATATATATAACTAGATAACTACTGGTCCTGGTTCCAAATCAGACATTACTTCTGCCACATAGGGTTGTTAGGTGTAAGCAATGGAAAGCAAGTTGGGAGATCATATACAGAAGAAGAAAGGACATCAAGGGCTTTTTTTAATCAGGAAAAGGCTGCGCTATCAGGACAAAAAACAAAAATCTAAAAGGGCTAGAACAAAAAAGCTTGGAAGAATGAAGAAGGGACAAAACGGTCTTTTAGCCGGTGCACATTAACCAGGACACTATTGTCACCACAGGGTATTTCCGGCACTTGCTCTAACAAGCCACGTGCTTGTATCCTGACTACGAAAAGAACGAAGCAGGGCATTGCTCCCCATCAAGAATCAACAAGACATTCCCTCAAAGTCAAAGGGCATAGATGTTCAGCAGGAGGCACAAAAAAACCTAATTTCTGCAACATATATTAATACTTAAGTTTTTTTCTAAATCTTTAATATCTCTTATCCAAGAGCAACCCTTACCAGCGATCTGACAAAGAAGAATCAACAATAGCTCAGACGGCAAGTAACTTTGATGCCGACTTCTGTAACTTCCTACAAAAAGTTGAAAAGGAATTTGAAAAGAAAATGAGAGTTGCTGAAGTACACTGCAGACCAGAAACCAAACTCAGAGAGCTTCTTTCACTACCTCAGGTTTTTCCCCTCTAAAGTCAGAATAACAATAACAGATCTATCAGTCTCATGGATTATTTAGAATCTAGGAAACAGCATTACACAGAATTGTATAACTCTATAGCATAATAAAATGCTGACTTTTGATTATCAAATGAAAATGCAATCTGAAATAGGTTGAGAAATGACAAAGATACAGGTAAGCATCCAGCCATGAGAGAACTAGGGCCCACAGTAAGCCACCAGAAAACTGGACAACATATAGCAAATAACTATTTTCAGAAATTGAACAACGCATAGAATAGGGCGAGAAGAAGATGAACAAGGGAGATGAGCCCTATGGCAACCCTGAATGTACATCAGCGGCACCTTCAGGAGCACAGTGCAGGGACCCAGGCAGATCACAGCACATCACCTCGTACATGTGACAAAAATGAGTCAGTTGCAACTTGGTGTTCAGAGAATGAGAAAGGAAGGAGCTGCCCAAACGAACAGCTCCAATATGCACAACAAGAGTCTCTGTGAATCAGGGGCTGCATACTAAGCCATGCATATATGAGGTGAAACTCCTCAAAGCTAGAAAAAAAAAAGAAAAAAGGGAGCTATAAACTAAACAATTCCAAGAGATCAAATAAAGTGATCTTCAAATTCTGACCAGCCAGAATGCTGATTCTTCTTCAAACCCTTGATGAATGAAGGTGAAAAAATGAAGGTGTGTCTTCGGAAGAGACACAAAATGGTCACACCTTAATATTGGGCTTCACTATCCCTAGAGTGAAGTCTACACCGGATTTGCTCTAAAATACTTAAAAACACACTTCCCAAGATCAAAATAGTTCTCAAATGACTCACATAACTGCCAGGAAAAAGATTCAACATTCTTTAAAGGAAGACAACAGAATGAGGCACAGAACAACCCAAAATTCACAATACCCACAGGCAGTCAATAACTACTAGAGATTCAAACAAGCAACAAAAAGTAACCCATGAACAAGAGCACAGTTTCATCAACTGAAATCAACTTCGAGATTATACCGTGATGGAATTAGCGAGCATATTCTTTAAAATGGTTACTATAAATGTACAAGCAAAGTTTAAAAAAAAAAAAACTGAAAGATAACAGGAGCACAGAATCAGTAACTTATGAGACAATACTGAACAGGCTAATTTATATATATATGCAACTGAAATTCCATAATAGAAGAGCTACAGATAGGTAAATCGGAGAGTAAACAAAAAATATTTGAGGAAACAATTACCTGAAATTCTTTTAATTTGGAAAAAAGAATTCCACCCACAGATCAAAGAAATTGAACAAACCTCAAGCAAGATAAACAAAAATAAGCATACCAAGGTACTTCAAAATATTAACTTCTGAGAAGCAACTAAAAAGCGGAAATCAGTGAAAAACAAAAAACATGATCTATACAGAGGAACAAAAAGACTTCTCATCCAAAATAATAGCGAACAGGAGAAAATGACAGGACACATTTAAGGAAAACACAAACTTTCAACCTTGAACTCTAACAAAAATTTCCTTCAAAAATGAAGGGAAGGTAATGATTTCTCAGAGAAACAAAAGCTGAGAAGATCCATCACCTGCAGACGTCCACCATAAAAACAGTTAAATATACCTCTAAATAATCCAAGAGATTACAAAAATTAGAAAATGTCTTTAAACGAATAAAAATGAAAATGAAACCTATTATCATGTATGCATGTTCAGATGTAGAAACCTACACCACTCACATGCTAACAATGAAAAAGAGTCAGATAAACCGCAAAATTCTAGCTTTTCTCGAAACCATCAGAAAGCTGAGGTCATAAAGCAACCACATAAACTAAAGTCTAAACAGGATCAAGGTCTTCCAAGGGGAGAAAATATACATGTACATGTCACCTTGGGCGGAGGAAAGTGCAACCACTATACAAATGGATAGGAAGGTATCAGGTCACACTGTATCAAGCTATTAAAAGCCAACAGTGAGCTAATGTGTACGACAATCAGCAACAGCTGTTTGCCCAGACCTCTACTGGTGCATGTGAGGAAGACTGGGGCAAGTGGGGAGACTGAGATAGTCCACTTCTGGGCTGCAGGAACAGGCACAAAGCCAAACTGCTACCCCAGGCAGGTCTCTCCCATAAAGCACGGGAAGGACACCAAGACTCTCCCCCCAAGGCAAAAGCAAAGACACACTGGTCTGGGGGAGGAGTGGAGGCCACTTCATCTGTCACTGGGGAAGAGCCAAGAAAGCCTCTCAGCTCCAGAACACAAGGCAGTTCTAATACATCTGGGAAAAGAACAGAAGAAGAAAAACACCCTCTAACCCCAGGGGCAGGGCAGGAATTCATCCTGTGACCAAGAACTTAAATGAGAGATCAGCTACCCCTAGAGAAGCAGGAAGCTCCTCCCCGAGACCAACAAAGATAGGAGGCTGAGGAATGGTGTCAAAGAGAAGGGGCAGGAACTCTGAGAAAGCCCCAACCATGAGGCTCAGGCACTCAGGACCCTCCTGAGAAGGGCTACCTACACTTCAACTACGAATCTAGCACAGCAACCACCGACTGCCAATAACCAAAAGGAAGGTCATGAGCATGAAAGGAGAGCCCTCTGAGACGCAGACACCCAGGCCTGTGGAAAGCTGAGAGCCGACCAGTAACACTGAGAAAAACCGCTGGACCACCAGCTCCTACATAGAAGGAAGGATAAAACCAGCTAAAAGGAAGCTGAAGTCTACAGTATGCTGAAGGCAACGACACCAAATCCTAACACAGCTCAACTCCTGACTAGACTGAATGGAAGCCCATACTAATGGCCTGGACTGAAGACGAGATATGCCCATCATCAGGCCTATGGATGTATGTATGTATGTATGTATGTATGTATGTGTGTGTGTATATATATATATACAGTTTTTACTTTTGTTTCTTTTTTTTTTTTAGACAAGGTCTTGCTCCATCACCCAGAATGAAGTGCAGTGGCACAATCAGAGCTCCCTGCAGCTCGACTTCCCAGGCGCAGGCGATCCTCCCACTCCAGCCTCCCTAGTAGCTGGGACTACAGGCATGCATCATCATACCTGACTAATTTTTCTATTTTTTTGTAGAGACAGAATTTTGCCATGTGGGCCAGGCTAGTCTGGGCTCAAGGGATTCACTTCCCTTGGCCTCCCATAGTGATGAGATTACAGGCGTGAGCTGCCACACCCAGCCCATAAACATTATTTATTTCATTCTAGACTTGTCCTCAGATGATGTCAAACACTCAGTAAAAAATCACAACACCCAAAACAGCAAAAAAAAAATTATCTTGGATACTACTGAAGCAGCGTTACAGGGAATTTTGTCACTTTAAATTCTTAAATCAGAAAAAAACAAAAAGGTCTAAAATCAATCATTCGGATTTTAATCCTAAGAAACTGGGAAAAGAATAGCAAATTAAATACATATTAAATACAAGAAAAGAAATAATAAAGTTTTAAATGAACAAAAGAGAAAACTCAATGAAGCCAAGGCCAAAAGCTGGTTGTTTGAAAAGATCAATAAAATTTGTAAAAAATTAAAAAATTTAAAAAGAAATACACACACACACACATGCACACATATCCTTTTAGCCAAAGTGATCAAACACTATGAAGTCCTACGAAAATAAAATATAACAATAAATAGCTGCTTTAGAAAAGGTAAAACTATAATAAGGAATATTACTTATAAAGAGACTCAATGTGGGAGATATCAAGGATAATTTTTTCTTAAATATTACTCTCTTTTTTTGAGGCAGAGTTTGCTCTCGTTACTCAGGCTGGAGTGCGGTGGCACAATCTTAGCTCAATGAAAACTCTGCCTCCTGGGTTCAAGCAATCTCCTGCCTCAGCCTCCTGAGCTGGGATTACAGGCACACACCAACAAACCCAGCTAATTTTTGTATTTTTAGTAAAGACGGGGTTTCACCACGTTGGCACACTGGTCTTGAACTCCTGACCACAGGTGATCTGTCCACCTCAGCCTCCCAAAGTGCTGGAATTACAGGCATGAGCCACCGTGTCTGGCCCTTCTTAATTTTAATTAAAAAGTTCCGCTTCTTTTGAAGCTTAGAAAGAATATTGGTTTTAAAAAAATTGTTTCCACAAGTATTAAAAAAGTTGAACAACTCTGAATATAATTTTTAATTATGAGATTTATCCTCAACGTATAATAATAAACTAAAAACAGCTCTAACTGAAAACAAGATTTTGATTCTAAATAAAAATCAAAATAGACTAATATGTGACTGGGTACTCAAAGTAAATCAATGACTACTACTTTGCTAACCATTTGGCAATATGAAAATATTAATAAAATGCTAAACTGTAGAAGAAAAATAGATCTAAATTTTGGAAGCCACTTTGTCCTACAAATTTTACTGATTTTCTCTTTATGCTCCATTTTTCTTCAGCTGCCAAAAGAAATCACAACTATTTCAAATCTCAGGTTATGGATACCTTCCCCAACATTATTTCTGGTTTTCAAAATCATAACACAGAATCAAATATCATAATGACTAACAGGCCAGTTTTAAACTTCCTGACAAAAATAATAAACACTTAAAAAAATAAAAACTAATTCAGCTAGGGTGACATTTCCTCCAAAATGTTTTCTCTTTCATTTCTAATGAGGTAGGTTGTGTTAATTGTGTTAGTATTATTTCCCTTAAGATCTCAACATACCAGGGGGTTAATTACATTTTTCTAACCTTGTTCATTTTATGCATGTTTCCTTGTAAAGGAATTATTCATCCACACGGTCCTTTATTAAGAGTCTATGGAATCTAAAATTTCTCTCAAAGAATGCAGGTGACATAATTTAACAAAGAAACTGTATGCCATTATACATAGGAGAATATTTGTTTTTATTTTAGCATAATAAATCTGCATTTCTGTTAACAAATATTGATCCAAGGTAGCACCACAAGTGTTTGACAATTTAACCTATTTTTCAGAGGTAAACTAAGCAAAACATTCCCATACCCAGGTTAGGTTTTCAGAGGTACCTCCTTTTGGTGGCTGTTTCCACATTTTCCTATAGTGCCTGCACAGCTTGGTGCCCAGTGTCCTCACAATGACATCTGGATGAGGTTCCCACCATGGCAGCATCCCACCTGGGCCCACTTATGCCTGAACCTGTCCTGCCCTATCTCTCAAGCCCCCAGCTGTTATCTGCCATCACAACCTACAAATATCGCATCTCTGAAAAAGTAAAGAATATGAAGGTCAGAACAACATAATGATTTATGCTTCCTTTGTAAGACATTTTCCTTTTGACATGGGCAACTTTAGCTCCTGAGGCAAGCCAGTGGAAAGGAAATCTTGAAGTGGAAGCTTTCAATTCTATCTAATCCTACCACAAATGATTTGATTAAATGGCAACATTGCTTAGATTTCTAAAACACAAAACCATCACTCGAATACATAAACATAAAATAGTGAGTATATAAAGCATTTGCAGCAGAATGTAAGAGATACGGACAGCTGCTTTGCATTGCCATAAAATAGCCATGCAGCTGCAATCAATTATTTCTAACTCTCATTGACTGCAACCACAATGCAAGGGGATGACAATTCAGTGACTCTTTGCAGGCTAACAATAACAAGAATATACTATCAAACCTTGGTACAGTGTCATTTACAAAAAAGCTCCCAGAATTAATTTATCCTAGAATACAAGGTCACAGGACATGTATTTTATATAGCAGAAAGTAGCTAGTGAAAACAAACTTTATTAAAACATAATTTATAATAAGACCAAGAAAAACAAAATACTTCCACTTAAACAGAACAAAGTATGTGCAAGATCCATATGCAGAAAACACTGATGAAAGAAATGGAGAACCTAAATAGAATAGAAATATATAGGCCAGCATGGTGGCTCACACCTGTAATCCTTCCACTCTGGAAGGTCAAAGCAGGCAGATCACCTGAGGTCAGGAGTTCGAGACCAGCCTGGCCAACATGGTAAAACCCAGTCGCTACAAAAATAGAAAAATTAGGCTTGGTGGTGGGTGCTATAGCTACTTGGGAGGCTGAGGCAGAAGAATCGTTTGAGCCCAGAAGGCAGAGGTTGCAGTGAGCCAAATTGTGCCACTGCACTCCTGTCTGGCTGACAGAGTAAGACTTCATCTGGAAAAAAAAGGAGGATATACCACATTCATGGATTGAAAGATTCAATATTGTTACAGTGTCAGTCCCTCTAAGCTGTCCTGTAGACTCAGTGGAAAAGAATAACTGAATACCACATGCATTAAAAAAAGTGATCCATGCTTCACAAAATATTTTCAAAAATTAACTCAAAATACAGACCTTAAACCTAAAACAATAAAACTTCCATTAAAACAATAGAAGAAAACCTATGAAATCTTGGATTTGGCAATGAGTTTTTAAATACAAAAGCAAAAAACATAAAAAAAAAACTAGCAAGCTGTATTTCATCAAAATTAAGAATTTCTGTTCTTCCAATGACACTGGTAAGAGAATACAAATGCAAGCCACAGACTTATTACATTTTGAACTGCCTCCCAATTCATTAAGAAAGTTACTGTCAAGTCATAAGAAATTCACCTCAGAGCTGAGATGTTCCCACTGATATTTGTTAGGCTCCTACATCCAGTGCGTCCAGAGAGATATCTTATACTTTGCATTTATATTTGATTATGTGGTTTTATTTACAATTTATTTGTTGTGTGTTCTTTTTACTAGCTGGCGTAACATTCAACCTTGCAACGTATAACTGAGATGCAAACTGCTAGGGAGTCTGTTCTCAAAGGCGATCCCCCCTTTGAGGAAAACAATGACTGCTGAGAGTATAACTATAATCAAATTTTACTTGAAAATAGAGGCCAAAAGCCATATGAAACTTTGTGTTCCACAGAGAAACAAAGTATTCTAAAAAAACTAGCTTTTGATGGTCTTTTAAAAAACATTTTATTAAAGAACTTACTAAAGTGCAGGTCAGTTCTAGTATCCTTTTAAATTAATTTTTTAAAGCCTGATCTTTTTAATTCAGAATAATAATATATAAAGCATTCTATAATTACTACAAAAGTATTAATTAACAGTACTAAGAAGCATAAGCTATCTATGAACTATAAATATAAGGTAAAAAAATCATTTTCATGGCATTTTTGAAGCCATATGATGTTAGGTGGGTCATAAAATTAGTACTTTTCTTTGAAAATCTTATAATTACTATTCTTTTTAATTTCTAAAATGAGTATTGACTTTGTAATAAATGAGTGCAAGTTAAATTCCAAATATGAAATAGTTTGAGTTATACTGACCATTAGCACTAATTTATGAAAAGACACATAGATATTAATTTAAAAGTGGCCTGAATTATCTTTAATTCCTAATATAAAGCTACAATTTTTCAAAAGGTAAAAACACACATAACTCACTATTTCTACCTGATTTCCAAAACTAGTAAAGGATAACAGAGTAAATGTCTTCTCCAAGAGGCTACTCGTCCAAGGAGTCTTTCCCTGCCACTCTGCCTGTAGCCATCCGGCCCCCACCTGTACTTCCCAGCTCCTGCCTCACGCTACACCTTTCCTCCGTAACACAGAGCACCACTCTCTACACTGCGTATTTTACTGGGGTTTGTTTGTTTGAGGCATAGGGTCTCACTTTGTCGTCCAGGCTGCAGTGCAGTAATGTGATCATAGCTCACACTATCCTTGAAATACTAGGTTCAAGCAATCCTCTCGTCTCAGCCTCCCAAGGACCTGGCACTACAGGTGGGCACCATAAGGTGTGGCTAAATTTTTTATTTTTTGTAAAGACAAAGTCTCCTTATGTTGTCCAGGCTAGTTTCAAACTCCTATCCTCAAGCAATCCTCCCATCCTGGCCTCCCAAAGCACTGGGGTTATAGGCATAAGCCACAACACCCACCATATTTTAGTATTTTCTTCTGTTAATTGTGCATATTCCATGAGAACCAACATTTTGATCTGTTTCATTCACTTTTGTATCCTCAGAATCTAGAAAAGTATGGGTACCTAATATGTGTTCAATAATTATTTGTTAAATGAAGTATTTTACATATTTATATACTATACATAATATAGTGTGTATATAAATTATTGCTTTCTTGACAACTGACATTTTGGAAACTGCAACATTAAAAGATCTAAGATAAAGAAAAATTTAACTTTGTTTAACCCGTCATTTTCCAAACATACTTCATCATAGATCACTTCTTTCACTAAGCATCTATAAAAAATAATGTCTATAGAGTTAGAAACAACGGTTTACATTCTTTTCAGTAAAAGGTTGGCACCACCTTGTGTACAAGATTTATTTTCACATTAATAACTTTTACCTTTACAGGTAAGGAAGAGCCAGCATAGAGTTTTTAATACAAAGTAGACAGAATCAGATATGGGTCTTACATCTTCCAACAATGGAGGAGAGAGACTGGATCAGAGAGGGAAGAAAATAACGCAAAACAGGAGCCACGGAATCGGCCAGGAAAGGACAGTGCAGACCTGGCCCTGGCAGGGGCAAAGGGAATCAATGGTCAGAAGTGTGGAAGTTTCACTGATACATGAATGGATAAAACCTCATTTTGGGGGTGGCCAGGAGCACCAGGAGTTATGGGGGTTATGAATTAGGTGCGGCTTTTGTGTGAACTGGAAAACATGGAAAAGATTTGAGAATATGACAATAATTTTGGTTTGTTTATTGATTTGGAAGAGACCAAAACATATTGAAGGAGGGAGTTCTAGACCTATATTGAGCAGAAAGTTTAGGGATGTAAAAGGAAAGGGAACCAAAGTCAGAACTCTAAGAAAAACAAAAAGTGAAAGAAAGCAAAGGAAGATGAACGGCACTCGCACAGTGGCTGGAAGGCTGGCTCTCCGCTCATTTACACGGAATCCAGACCTCTACGTGACCCACTTGATTGAAGAATTAAATGTTGATTTTTACTTATTAAGTGCCTATTATATACCAGCCACTTTTCAAGGTGCCTTGGAAAACCAGCAGTCAAACAAAAGCTTTCAAAGATCCATGCCCAAAGAATAGCTAAATAACAAAAAATACAAACAATAAACAGTTCAGAAAATAAATGCTATGGGGGCAGGGGGAAACAGGAGTACTGAGAGGGGGGCAACAGGGTGGGCAACCAGGCGACACTTTGAAGGCAGCATGTAAGTGGAGCCTCAGAGGAGGGGAAGCATCAGTCACATGAATGGAGGGCACTCAGTTGAGTATCAACGGAGTAAACGAGCCAAGGAGAAAGCACGCACCACATGTTCAAAAAGGAGCAAAAAGTTCCTGTGACTACAGCTGAGTGAGTGAGGTAGGGTGTCCTAGAAGAATGGCCAGAGTTGGGGCAACAGGTCACGCAGGGCCCAGAGAGCACTAGAAGATCTTCAGCTTTTCGCACAGTACAAGAATGTGCAGCACACAGAAGTGATACAGCACGTACCAGAAAAAGATGAAGACAGCTATGGTGCTGAGGAGGGATGACAGAGGATCAGCTTTTGAGCAGGAGACCTATGGCAGTAATAGGAGGAGGAGGACAATGCCATGACTGGAGGATGCCAGGATACATGGTGAGCAGCTGGGCTCTGAATATACTTTGAAGGTAGAGAGACCACATAACCACATCTCTTCAGGTGGGTTTTTTCAATATCCACTTATTCATATATATTCTGAATTCCTCCCAAAGTCAAACAGGATGCACTATACTGTATATTCCTTGGAAAAAAAACAATTACAACAACAATCATAATCTTCCTGACCTTTATAATAACAACCTTATATAATCTTTAAGACTTTTGAGTTTTTCTATCACTAATTATCTAATGTGAAAAGAACAAAGCTAACAAAAAATTATATAATTATGACAACTTTAAAGTTACCATTATAGTGAAATGTTTATGATGAGTGCCACATTGTCTCTAAGTTTAAAAAACAGAAAACAATAAATAATGTCAAGTTGATCAGGTTTTTTTTTTTCAGCAATCCAATTAAATAAACTGATGAAGAAAGTGTAGGTTTATAGTCAAACATATTTGCTCCAAAGGCCATCAAAATGACAAGAGAGAATACCACCTGCTGAGTTCTGATGTGTTCTTGGGAGACTGCTCAGATAGTTTCTAAAGGTAAAATTACTAGATAACTCAAGTTAGAACTCACGTTTAGATAATTCATTAAACAAAGGGGCAACCTTTGCCATTCACAGAAGCTTCCTGTAAAGTTAGTCCACCCCTTAATTTTCCATGAACTATGATTAAACTAAGCCCATTCTAGTGATCTGGTGCTTTTCAAATTATTATGGGCAAATAATTTGGTTTACAGTAAAATATTCAGTTTACAATATGCAGAACCCTCTTTAGAGAACAAAATTTTCCACTGAATTCTGCTAATAACTGAAGGTGACTTGGAGCATTTGGGGATACTAGACAGTAGATATGAAACAAAATTTATCCAGAGCACTTTAATATTTCATAAGTATTCATCTTTTTAAATATATATTCTAAGAATTAGTCAATAAGATTCATAAAAATATGTTATATTTAACTTTTGAAATTTAATCTAAATTAAATTTTTTTAAAAAAATATGTCTCTTAAGGTTCCTTTTAAAATACAAATTACAGAAGTATATACATATTTACCAGTACTTGGTGGGGTAGGGGAGTGATCTGTTACTCCAGGGGAAAAAATGCTCACTTTTTCCTTTTGAAAAATCTAGCAGCCTCTGAAAATATCTACAAAACTCTTTAAGTGTTGTTAATTTGTAGAGCTCAACAATAATTATTTAGCATCTTTTATAGCCCAGACTCTACAGAAACTTATTCAAAGCAGGAGACCAAGTTTTGAACATACTAATATATGATATCACAGAAAACATTATAGCACTAACAGCCATAGTTCTATGATTTCACTACAAAAATATCAAAGCAAAATAGCTGTCAAAGGCATAAATTAAATCAATTTCAAATTGAACAGAAAATTATTTCCTATTTTTCAAAGGCACTGATTTGGAGTGATCTTAAACCTCTGGAAAAGAATTCCTCAATTTTCAAAAATTCTGAAGCCTAATTACAAGTAATTATAGCTTTTCATTTTCAACATGATGAAATAATTTGATTCTTTTTACAAGAGGTCTGGTTTAGCTCAAAATAGACAAGTGCTTCTGCACTGAGTTAGTATACAAAGACAATAAGGATCATTCTCAATAGAAAATCAAGGCTACATGTTGGCCATAAATCATAAATGTTGTATTCAAGCAAAAAAATAGTTTGTATGTTCTACAAGTGCAATTCATTCATTCACACAAGTGACACAAAGCTGACAGACCACGGTTAGACTTTGCTTTAAAATAAGAACAGTATGAAAGAGAAGAAAAAAGAAGTACTGCATAGCTATCTCAAAATTCAGACCTAAAGTGCTCTTCAGAGCAAAAAAAAAGAAGAAATTCAAACATTTCTAATCCTGTTTATTAGAAGAAAGCAAACACAAACCACCCCACAGCAAATGTTAGTTTTAAATGTTTAATATCAGACCTAATGGTTTGTTATTTCAGAATAACCCTATTTCTCTGAGGAAAAATAATAGAATCCTATAAACTATAAAAGATATTCTTAATTGCAAAAAAATATACATAAAGGAATAATCCAAATCAAAAGCGTAAGTCTCTGTCGGTTTTTACCCTGGAAAATTTGCAATGCTGCACATTTTTCTACCTTTTGCTTTATAAAGTGCCTTTTGCTGATGACTCACATTTCCAGTGATTTGTTATATGCTATTAGAACAAAAGCTCCATAAAGCTGCTTTCTACCCTGACCTTACACACCTGGTTACAATTACATCTTCAGAAAGCTAAACCAGTAGTTTAGCAAGAACATACTAACAAAAGCTAACCAATGAACAGGCAGAAGCAAAGTTTAGAGCCCAGCACCATCCACTCAAAACCAGAAGAAGAAGCCACTGCATATCTCTCACAGACACAAGTGTGCATTCACCGCATACACACACGGAAACATCCCCCAGCACACCACGAGCCTGCACACAACAAACAACAGAACGCAATCTGCCTGTTGGAAATGCGCCTGCCAGCACGAAAGTGCACCCAGCCAATCCATGGGAGATTTTTCTAATAAATGCCATTATAAACAAGACTGAATTTGTCTTTTTAAACTGTAAACCAAAATAAGTAAAAAACCCAGAACTGTAGATAGAAAAACAGCACAGCCATTGTAATATGTTCTTACGTTACATCTAAGAAGAAAACCAGCTTGGCTGGCATCCAAGATGAAATCATAACAACCAACTTCTCAGTTGCAGTAAGTCGTGACGAAAACAAAAAAGATAAGCTGCTTTGATCACGTCCAGTTATCAGCTACTTATGCACCTTAAAAACTATACTAGCCTAGAAACATTAAACCAGGGCTGTGTGACCACACGAGAAAGGTGAAACAATTTATCACATTTAGAAAAAGAAGGACGGACATGGCACTGCTGTGAAACTCAAGTACCACCCATGCCGCAAGAACACTGCAGAAAAAAGGGAGGACAATCCTGCTGCCCGCCTCTGTTGAAACCTACAGTGGACTCACCACTCCCTCGATTTTCTGACCACACTTTCCAACGCAAAGAGCGGGGTCAATGGTTCCTTCGGGTAGTTACATGCTTGGTATAGAACTGATTAACACATCCAAGGATCTTTAATGCAACTGACTCCACCTCCAGCAGTCAAGAATACCCACAAATTGAAACGTGGCTTTCAGTTTATTGTCCCCTTTCCATCTTTTGTTAGAAAACATTAATGTTGCTATCCCAGACATAAGGAACTTGGGAATAATATTTCAGAATTTTAATCACACTGGCAATAATAAAGGGTTCATAATCTTAGATGCATTTCTTCTTGGTAGGTGTGGCAATATAACAGGTCCAAACGCTTTTACCAACTATGATGATTATACGTGGTTCTTTTATTAAAAAGACCATTCTATACCCTTGGAATATATATTCACCATACCCCTATTGAATTTTTGTGTTTTTAGCTAATGGTATGACTCTGGAGCACTAAGAATGCCATTAACTATAGAAATATACCACATGTGCTCAAGGCTGTCAATTTGACTTTCAGCCTTCATTCCTATAAACCAGCTTCAACCATTACCACACATGCAAAAAAAAAAAAAACAGAGGGGTGAGGGATTATATTTGATGGTCAAAGAAAAGATACCGAATACAATAAGCACTTTTCACTTTCTATAACCACTAAACAGTCGTGTTTATCAGTTTTAAGGAGGCATCCTCGGTGACTTCAGAAAATACCTTCACTATTTTCTCCTGATTTTCTATTTTCTGGCTTGTTTTGGGTTTCTTTCTTTTTTTTTTTTATTTGAGGCAGGGTCTCGCCCAAGCTGGAGTGCAGTGGCAAAATCATGGCTCACTGCAGCCTCTACCTCTTGGGATCAAGTGATTCTCCTCCCTCAGCTGGGAACACAGATGTGTCCCACAATACCTGACTAGTTTTGTGCTTTGTCTTGTTTTGTAGACACGAGGTTTTGCCATGTTGTCCAGGCTGGTCTTGAACTCTTGGGTTCAAGGGATCTACCCTCCTCAACCTGCAAAGTGCTGGGATTACAGGCATGAGCCACCACCCCCGCCTGATTTTCTGCCTTATCATAAATAAAAATGTAAATGAGAAAGACACATAGGCTGAATGATTTGTATGAAATGCTTTATTGATGAAAATTCTCAACTACTCTGTACGTGTAATATGAAAAGTAAAAGAAACAGGACTCGTGGATGAGACTAGCTTCATAATACTGGGCCCATATAGAAAGCCACAACAATGGTCAAAAACAAACCCTTCCCAAATGAGATGAAAGCATAAAGGGACAAATGCCATGCCGCAGGAAGAGCCACTGATGATTAAATATACACAATCTACAAAACAGACAACTGTGGGGCTAGAATGGGTAACAAGCAACATCAAGTACTCACAAGATCATCTTACAGAAGAGGAATTATGTTTGTCCTGTGTAACTCCTGAGTGTACACACCAAAAGATATATGACGGGGAGATGCAAAGAAGCAATTGTGTGTGAGGAAAAACTATCAGAAATAATTGAAAAACAGAATAGACTGCCTTAAGAGGTAATAAATTCCTAATCTAGCAAAAAACTGAGCAGATACTTGAGGATACACAAGAAGAGATTATGTCACCATTAAAAGAAACCTCCGTGGTCTCTGAGAAACAATGCATGCAATGAATAAGCACTTACTGAATGCCCACTACATGCCAGCAACTGCTCTAGTGATTGAAGACACAAATGAGAATCAGACTCCACCCCGTACAAAAGCATATACTTGCTGATGAGATGTGTACAATACTAGAAAGAGAACAGGACCACGCTGGACACGGCCAGTTTGAAACTCACTAAGACATTACAATATAAACACTGAGTAGGCAAAACAAATGGGCCTAAAGCACAGATAAGGACAGTAGGACTATGTCACTATAACTTTAAGAGTTAGTCATTTCTGGGTGGCAACTGCATTTTTCACAAAACTAGAACTAGAATTAACAGTTCCTGTGTCCTTGGTTCTAATACAATTTTTAATCAATCAGTTAATGAGGTCATTGCAAAGACTATACTTTTAGCTGACAATAAAACAGGGTATAGCTTTTTATCAGCTGAGTTCCCACACAGATTATTTCCCCATCTCCTACTCTACCTATCATTTTCCATGACTTTTTATAAACAGGTGTTGATATTTTCTCCTCTGCACCTCTCAGTGGGCCCATTTTACTATACGGCTTACCAAGAGCACTTGTTTAAAAAAAGCATTCTTGAACACAATCACCTGGTCTGCCATCCTTTAAATATATATAATATTTCTACCTACTTTTGTCTGTAGTTACCTAACTTCTCATCCACCAAAAGAAAAGTAACTTTCTATTCTGCTTAACATTTAAAAACTGTATTTCACAATTAAGTCAGATTTCTGAAATACTGAAATTTGTGTAAGTTTAAATTGCACAAGAGCTTCTGCTAATTTCAAACACGGCAATCTAAACCAACCCACACACTGAGGACAGCTACAAACACTGAAGAAACTATTTAAAATGTGTGATTGCAAGACACTAAAGAGTTAACGAAAAGGTGAGAAATTATGTGGTCAGGATCTGGGCAAAATCAAAGAAAATCCTGAAGCTAAACTGACATCGAACTCTTCTTTTCCTGAGGGTTCTATCACTTCAGAGAGGACAGCCAGTAGGCTGATGGGTACCTCTGACAGCCAGCAGGGCCTGAGAGTGGAGAAGCTGGGGTGCAGGCATTCCAAGGTGGGGGTCTGGAAGGAAAGAAAAGGGAAGAGCCATCCTAAGGGCCTGATGTACATTAGGTTGAAACCCAAATAGCTGTACTCTCAGAGTAAGGGTAATGCAAAAGGAAATGGGTCTTCGAAGTCCTGCTGCCCGCTTCAAACTGTACTAATATATGCAATATAGTTGAGATGACCCCAAACTACTAAGGCCCCCAGCTACTTGGTGGAAGTTAACATACATCCTCACTGGAAGAAGATCTACAGATTATTACTATAATGATTCTGCTAATAAAATGTCCATGACATTATAAAAATGAACAAACAGGGTGGGTGCTGTGACTCACACCTGTAATCCAAGCGCTTTGAGAGGCCAAGGTGGGGAGATCACCTGAGGTCAGGAGTTCAAGACCAGCATGGCCAACATGGCGGAACCCCATCTCTACTAAAAACGGTGGCTCAAGCCTGTAATCCCAGCACTTTGGGAGGCCGAGGCGGGTGGATCATGAGGTTAAGAGATCGAGACCATCCTGCTCAAAATGGTGAAACCCCATCTCTACTAAAGATACAAAAAATCAGCTGGGCATGGTGGCGTGTGCCTGTAGTCCCAGCTGCTCAGGAGGCTGAGGCAGGAGAATTGCCTGAACCCAGGAGGTGGAGGTTGCAGTGAGCCGAGATCACACCATTGCACTCCAGCCTGGGTAACAAGAGTGAAACTCCATCTCAAAAAAAATAAAAATAAAAATAAAAATAAAAACAAAAATTAACCAGGCATGATGTCACATGCCTGTAGTCCCAGCTACGTGGGGTGCTGAAGCATGAGGATCATTTGAACCCAGGAGGCAGAGGTTGCAAGGAGCCAAGATCACACCACTGCACTCCAGCCTGAGTGACAGAGAGAGACTCCATCTCAAATAAATAAATAAATAGCCAGCATAAAAGGAGAGAGAAAGCAAAACCCAAGAGAAACAACAGGTAACAGAAACAGACCCAAAGGGGCTCCAATATTGGAACTATCAAAAACAAAATTTAAAATAACAATTCTAACAAAGTTCAAGGACTGAGATTGGTAAACTATATCTGAAAAGTACCAAAGAGTATTTTAAGTTTTGCCCAAAGTGTTTTAGGTCTCTGCCACAACTATGTAAATTCTATGTGCAGAGTTTTATATCCAGCAAACATATTCAAAATGAAGTTAAGAAAAATTAAAAAAAAAAAAAAGAAAACTCTAACAGACAAATATAAAACATGAGATAAACTCATCACCCAAGGTACATACACATCAAAATACTAAAAATATTTTTGGGGCAGAAGAAATTCTATCACAAATACCTCAGAGATTTAGAATAAATTAAAAGATGAGCCGGCAGGGTGGCTCACGCCTGTAATCCCAACACATTGGGAGGCCAAAGTGGCTGGATCACTTGAAGTCAGAAGTTCAAGACCAGCCCTGCCAACATGGCAAAACCCCAACTCTACAAAAAACACAAAAAATTAGCCTGGTGTGCTGGCACATGTCTATGGTCCCAGCTATTCAGAACACTGAGGCACAAGAATCACTTGAGCTCAGGAGGCGGAGGTTGCAGTGAGCTAAGACTGTGCCACTGCACTCCAGCCTAGGAGACAGAGACTCCGTGTCAGGAAAAAAAAGAAAGAAATTAAAAGACAAATATATGGGTAAATGTAAATGAATATTACCTGAATAGAAAAACAGTTTCAGCTGCAGGGGTCCAAACTCTCCAAGAAAAGAAGACTGGAAAAAGGATGAAGAGGAGAGGGCAGTAGGAGGGAAGACTGAGGCAGTGGCCTTGTGGCCTTGCTCAGCCTCTGCTCCCCTGAGCACCATGATGGTAACTGTTTTGTCCATTTTACTGAACTGTGGGAAAGACAAAAAGTTAGTTTCTTGGACAAACTGATAATCTTTCAGATGATGCTATGAGCCTTCACAAGAGTGTCAGTGGCTTGGAAAGATATCCGAAAGATATAGTGAATCATTATTTTTTAAAAATGCTATATCACCCATTCTCTTGAGGGCAAGGAAAACAATACTCTAGGCCAGGCACAGTGGTTCATGCCTGTAATCCTAGCACTTTGGGAGGCCAGATGGGCAGACTGCCTGAGCTCAGGAGTTCAAGACCGGCCAGGGCAACATGATAAAATCCCACCTCTACTAAAATACAAAAAATTAGCTGGGCATGGAGGCATGCACCTGTAGTCCCAGCTACTTGAGAGGCTGAGGCAGGAGAACTTCTTGAAGCTGGGAGGTGGAAGTTGCAGTGAGCCAAGATTGTGCCACTGCATTCCAGCCTGGGCAAAAGAGTGAGTCTCCATTTCCAAATACATATACATATGTTTGGAATATATATATAGCAATATATATATAAATATATATTAGAAGTAGATATATAAATATATATTAGAAATAGATATAGAAATATATATATTCTAAGAGGAAACGCGGGCATCAAAAAACATAAGCTGAAAGTGATTCAGAAGTAGCAGACCTTGAATGTAAAGAACTTTCAGAAACAGGCTTGTTTCACTTATTTTCTTTCTAGACATGCAGAAGCATATTTTTTAACTACCTAAATGATGTGTAAGACAACATTTTCTATATATAAAATAAAAATTCTAATAGGAAAATAGTAACATTTAAGGCTTTACACGTCTATAGGTTTGAAAGGTCTACAGAATGAAATGCTGGATAACAATGGTGTGGTTATCGGGAGGGAAATAAGTGGGATTCAAGTTCACGATCCTTGAATTGTCTGAAAGAGGGTAAAAGTACTACTTAACATTAAACATGGGTAAGTCAAGGATGATGGTGTAATTGCTAGAGTAACCATTAAAACCAAAAAGGGTATATGACTTCAAAGCTAACAGGTTAACAGGAACTAAAATCATAATAAAAGCTTTGCAAGAAAGGAAAGAAAGCGTGGAGAAGACAGAAAGCCCGCTCTCCGTTTTACGCATCCTCTTAAGACTCTGCTTTATACTACTTTTCCTTTGTTTGTCTCTACTTCTCATATTAGATGCGTATCTCTGTGTGTTCTTCCCGGTATCTGGAACACAGAAAAAATACATTCATTCATTCACCAAAAGTAGTGAGGCCTAGTATGTGGGAGGATACTGCTTAAGATGCTGAAGAAAGGAAAACGCACAGAGTTCTTGCTCTTAAGGAACTTACACTCAAGTGGGAGAGACTGACAATAGAGAAGGCGTTAAATATACAAAGTACTTTTACATAAGTGATCCGTGAAGAAACTTAAGAGGGTAAGCGACAAGTAGGGCTGATCCAGAAAAGGCAACTGAACCTACACCCAAATGTCAGCAAAGAGCCAGAGGAGACAGAAAAAAACAGCACACAGGCCCCTCAGGCAGAAACATGCTTGGCAACTTCAAGGGAAAGATAAGGCCAATATGGGTAGTGAGCAGTTAGTGAACAGGGACAGGAGATGGGGAAAAAGTTCTGGGAGGCAAATAAAGGATTCTGTTTGGACCCTGTTAAGTTTAAGACATCTTCAGAAAACACAAAGCAACACTTCAAATAAGCAATAAAATGGACGAGTCTGGTGCCTGAAGAAAAAAATCAAGACTAGAGATACACATTTTGTGATTAGTCACAGGGACACTTTTTAAAGCCATGATATTAACAGATACTATCCAAAAGAGGGTATGGATCAGAAATTACCGAACTACCACACTAAGCCGTATCCTGCCAGTCACCCATCTTTGTAAGTAGAAACACAGCCACACTCGCTTATTCACCATTGCCTACGGCTGTGTTGCACTAGAGGAACAGAGCTAGCTGGCCTTTGTTGGAAAAGTTTACTGATCCCTGGTATAGATAGACAAGGGATGGGTCCCAGAGCCAAGCCCTGGGGTAGTTCAACATTGACAAATTAGGTAGAGATGGGTGAAGCAACAGAAAATGAAACTGTACAAAGAGAGATATAATAAACAAAACCAACATAATACCAGGATACTACGGTGTCAGAGAAGCCATGAAAAAAGTATTTTAAGGACAAAGTGGGCAAAGGTATTGATCACTGACCACCTGGTAACAGAGAATTTGGTAACATGAAGCTACCTGGTAATGTGTTAATATTTTCAGATAATAGAGGGCTATAAACCAGCTCCACTGTGACAGAGGTAGAGACCTGATCTGTAAACTTTGCCAATTTCCATGGTGTTAGCACTCTCAACTGCAAGTTATAAAGGCCTGAATCTCTAACAAGTGGTTCTCACGAGCCACCACAGCCATATGTTCCAGCTCCAGTACACCACTGGTTTCAGCGGAGTGGCAGGCAAAGGACGTAGAAAGGATACATTAAGTGGTGAGGGAGTGAAGGCAGCACCCACGGACAGGTTAAAAGCAAAAGCCTGAGATTTTCCAGAAATAAACAAAACTAGTTAAATCTTCATATTAGTGAGACAAAGCATCGAAAGTTAAAATAATTGTAAAATGCATCATACTTAGTTCTTCATTAAATCCATGTGCAAAGATTTTTAGATTCTGTGGGCATCGCTTATATCTTTAAAATTATAGGTACATATTTTCTAGAATACATTAATAGCTTCTTTAAATGGCAGGTCAGAGGGCTTTGATGACATATGTAAATATTTAAAACCATGTGTTCTAACAATTTACCTGTGTATGCTGTTATAGAACTTTAAGTAAATAACAATGAATCACAGATACAAAGGTGAATAGAAAATGCAGAGATATTTAAATTACAATGAAAGGGAAACAAAGAAGTGTGTGTGTGTGTGTGTGTGTGTGTGTGTGTGTGTGTGTGTGTGTGTAACACTCAGAATTCTTCTCCTAAAGCTAGCCCTTTAATAAATACCTGTTGACAAGCTATGGTCCCAAAGAAATGCATGGGTGATGGAAAGGTGAAAAACACCCTGTCTGTGGGAGGCAGCGCAATGAACCACCAAAGATGTCCACATCATACTGGCCAGAACATGTGAACGTGCTTCCTCACAGCACACAAGGGGGATTTTGCAGGTGTGATTAAATGAAGGATCCTGCTCTTCTGCTGCCCTGGATTATCCCAGCAGACACAATGTAATCATAAGGGTCCTTCTGAGTGAAAGAGGGAGGCACTATGGTCACAACCAGGGAGATTTCAGGGGCCCCTAGCCAAGGAGCACAAACAGCCTCGACAAGCTGGAAAGGGCAAGGAAGTGGACCGAGCCCTAGAGCTCCAGAAGGAACCAATCCTATTGACAACCGATTTCAACTGGTGCCAAAATTGTGAAATCGACTTCAGAATTCTGTCCCCCAGAACTATAACTAAATAAATCTGTGCTGTTTAAAGCCACTCTAAGTTTGTGGTCATTTGTTTCAGCATCAGCAGGAAACTGATACACTGCCCTATGCCACCCTCTCAGTAGCAGTGAAGCACAGAATGTTCACTTACTGTCAATTTAATGCAGAAAATAAATACCTGAAGTAATTTAAATGAGATAATTGAAGAGATAGCACCCATTCTAATAACCAGCACTTCCCAATAAATACTAACTTTATCTCTTCTTCTGCTCATACTCTTCCAATGCATGCAGAATAGCCACACACAAAAAAAATAGTAAAACATATTAGGAAAGAAGCTGGGAATCTATCATAATTTCTGTTATTACTCTCCTCATACCATAATCTAACAGGCTTGATCCAAGAACATAATGGTAGGGAGCACAAATTAAATGTCTGTATATTTTCATTTTTATTCCAGGCATCACAGGTTCATTAAAAAATGATCGAAACATGTTTTTAAAAATATTTACTTTTCAGAGCTTTTTTCTCCTTTAAGGAAGCTATTCAGCATTATTCACAATGGCCAAGAGGTAGAAGCAACCCAAGAACCCAAAGATGAGCAGATGAAAATGGTGCTCCAATGAACAGACTCGTTTCAAAAGAAGACATATATGCAGCCAACAACACACACACAAAAAGCTCAATATCACTGATCATCAGAGAAATGCAAATCAAAACCACAAATAGATAGCATCTCACATCAGTCAAATAACTGTATTAAACGGTCCAAAAATAACAGATGCTGGAGAAGTTGAAGAGAAAAGGGAACACTTACACACTGTTGGTGGGAGTGTAAGTTAGTTCAACCATTGTGGAAAGCAGTGTAGCAATTCCTCAAAGAGTTAAAACAACAACTACCATTTGACCCAGTGATCCCATTACGAGGAATATGCTCAGAGGAATATAAACCATTCTACCATGAAGACACATGCCCACAAATGTTCACTGCAGCACTATTTACAATAACAAAGACAAGGAATCAACCTAAATGCCCATGGGTGACAGACTGGACAAAGAAAATGTGGTACATCTACACCAGAATTTTTCTACTACAGTTAACCCTTTAATGAATACCTCTTGACAAGGTATGTTCCTAAAGAAATGCATGGGTGATCAAGATGTGAGGGAAGCAGTACCATTGTACTGCTTTGGGGGGTTCATTAACCCCCAAAGAGGTCACATAGCAGTGCCCACAACCTGTGAACATGCTTCCTCACAGCACACAAAAGGGATTTTGTGGCATACTATGCAGCAATAAAAAAGAATGAGATCATGTCCTTTGTGGGAACATGAATGGAGCTGGAGGCTATTATCTTTAGCAAACTAATGCAGGAACAGAAAACCAAATGCTGCATGATCTCATTTATTAGTGAAAGCCTAATGATGAGAACCCATGAACACGAAGACGGGAACAAAAGACACTGGGACCTACCTGAGGGTGGAGGGTGTAAGATGGGAGTAAGGAGAGGAACAGAAAACATGCTACTGTTGGGTCCTAGGCTTAGTACCAGGGTGATTAAATAATATGTACAACAAACCCCTGTGGCACCAGTTCACCTGTGTAACAAATCTTCACATGTACCCCCAACCTCAAATTAAGAAAGTAAAAGTAAGTTATCTGTAATGGCCAAAACAAAAACAAAAAACAGTGGTCCATCCATACAACAGAGTATTATTCTGCCTTAAAAAGGAAAGAAATTCTGAAACCTTAAAGAGATCAGGTTAAGTGAAATACACCAGTCACAAAAGTGTAAATGCTGTATGGTTCCACTTACGTGAGGCACCTAGAATTGTCAAATTTATGGAAAAAGAAAATAGAACAGTGACTGCCAGTGTCAGTGGGCCAGTGGGCACGGGGAATTAGGGCTTATCAGGTACAGAGTTTCAGCTGTTCAAGATAAAAAGCGTTCTGGAGATGGACAGTGGTTGATGAATGCACAATCGTGTGGATGTACTTATTGCCACTGCACACTTAAAAATGGTAAAGATGGGCTGAGTGCAGTGGCCCACGCCTGTAATCTCAGCACTTTGGGAAGCTGAAATGGGAGGATCACTTAAGCCCAGGAGTCTGAGACCAGCCTGGGCAACATAGTAAAACCCTATCTCTATAAAAAACTTAAAAGTTAGCTGGGCGTGGTGGTACATGCCTGCAGTCCCAAGCTACTTAGGAGACAGAGGCAGGAAGATCACTTGATCCCAGGAGTTCAAGGCTGCAGGGAGCTACGATCATGCCCCTGTGCTCCAGCCTAAACAACAGAGTCAGATTCTGTCTCAAAAAAAAAAGGTAAAGATAATAAATTTCATGTTATGCATCTTTTACCATAATATTTAATTATGTATTTAACATATAAAAACTCTCTATTTCCTTACCTTAAGTCACAGCAGAATCATAACAGGATTCCGATCTAGTTTTTCATTCCTTAGAGACATCATGTATTCGCTAGTCTTAAAATCTATGAGTTTTTGTTCTTTTCAAGCAGCTGCTTATTCAAATCATGTTATCCATATCGATTCATCCCAAGCCTATCCTAATGAGTGCTGGGGATGGGATCTAACCCAGGATCTTTCAGACATCTGATTTTGTGCTCTTATTTATATGCTGCATTAAAGCACCTAACTTTCTTCCACCAATTTTTTAAGAAAATAATGAAGTGACTCCTTACAGTAAATAAACAGACAGTTAAATATAGGCCCAACAGCACCACGGTCTTAACTGAGGGTTATAAAAACACAGAACCCTAGAATCTTTGTGTTGGAAAAAAAATCTTGATGTCCTCCAGTCCAAGGCAGGACCTTCCTCAGAAATACTCCCCAGTGCCTGACACCGTGATCAGACTCTGGTGATGTGAACATCACAATGTTACCTAGTTCCTCTCACTGTAGTCCTGGGACAGAATACAGACTACAGAACGTCAGAAACTAAGCTGTCGGAGAAGACCCCACTATGCCTGCAGCGATCACACCCAGAATGGGCTCTCCTCAGAGAGGGCTGAGGAAAAAGAACAGGGAGTCTATGCATTTTGTCAGTTAAACTATCTTAAACTGTGTGAGGGCCTCAGAAAAGAGAAGAATTCTAATCTGCAAAATTTTTTTGATTTTTTTCAATTACTTTTCCAACAACCTTATTTCTTTTTTTCCCCACAAGGAGTGTTCTGCAAATTCTACTCTAACTAGGCTGACTTGAGAGGGTAAAGAACAGAGATGAAGTGTGTCCAGGTCCAAGTCTGTATTTCACAGAGCAAGCACACACCAAAGGCCGGGCCACAAGCTGCAGGCTCAGCCAGAGGAGGTGGAGAGCCAGAGAAACCCGCAAACACGCAGGCACCATCATGCATCCCCTGGTGGATAACTAACTGATGAGTAGCCACTAAGTACCAGGCATATGATGAAATAGTAACCAAAACCACAAACGGTTTCTACACTGGATCCCCGCAAAAGGAGGGCCTGAAAGGCAAATCACATGATTGGGAACGCTACCCTAAGAATGGAGGAGGGGAGGAGGGGAGGCAGCACCCTCCTGCCATGCTGGTAGCAGATCCATAGGATCACTGAGGAAGAAAGGAAGGAGGGAGAAGAAAGCAGGAAGGAGAGAGGAGCAGTACTTAACCATGGGGTCCTACCTATACGCAGGGAAGGCTCCACAGGGCACCAAGTCCTCTGACCAGGCTCTCTGTCTACATAGCACATGGCTGACCGAAGCCAGTGAGACACCGGTGGGCACGAGCATGAGCACAGAGGATGTGAACACTCTCACAGGTGAGATCTGCCTTCCTGGAGCTTAGAGGTCAGTGAGAACTGTGGATGAGGACGCCAACCACCCGAGTCAAGGGTTTGGGAAGCAGGAAAAACACCAGACAGACAGTGATTACGGGGCTCCTCACAAAGCAGCTCCAGTGTCCCTGTACGGAGGGGACATGTGCTCCTGGAACAACCACGGAAAAAATGACGGGCAGTGGAACTCAGCACACCAGAACGTGACATGCACGAGAACAGAGACTTAGTTTTGTATGATACATCCCAAACATGTCAGAACTAAAATGAATGGAAATGATGCATGCTAAGCCAACACAGAAATACCTAAGTTCTGTGAAACTGAAAATATGTCAAGCATCTTCAGCAAAGCTACATGTTGGAAAAGACAGCTTCACATGCAGAGAAATCAACATGAAAAAAGTCATTAACAAAGTCTAAAGATCTAATATTCATGCATGACACTGTCTACTGTAAATCTCATCCATTCTAAGTCTATAATAAGTGCTAGGTACTTAAAATGTGCGAAACAAATACCAGTTTATTAAGAACAAGGAAATTACATTTGGGAGGAGTGAGAAAAACTGTCTCGCCGAAGCAGAAAAGCCAGCTAGGAAATCCTGAGCATGAACTGGATGTAGAAACTAACTCTGAACATTGGGTTATGCACGCAAACTTTAAAGGCTGTTCAGATATAACTCTGAATAACAGAACAACTCTTTAGATATAAACTTCAAGAAAATAGAAATCATTTATTTTATAGTACAGACTGAGTATCCCTCATCCAAAATTAGATTTCACATGTTTTCCAGTTTGGGAATATTTTAAGATATCTTGGAAAGAGGACACAAGTCTACACAGGAAATTCACTTATACTTCATATATACCTTATACACACAGCCTGAAGCTTCCTTTATACATTATGTAAAGTAAACTTGGGCACAAAACAAAGTTTGGATGGTGTTTGGGCTGCAACCAGTCACACAAAGTTAGGTGGGAAATTCTCCACTTGTGGTGTCCTATGGGCACTCAGAAACCCTCGGATTTTGTCAGCTCCAAAGTACAGGAAGTAACACAGACGTTAACTGCAAGGAACAAGGCAAGCATTCTCCTAAACCCTGCTTCAGTGAATTTCTCAAAGTAAACAAAATTGTAAAAAATAACACACTCAATGTTAAAAAAAATTCTTTCTTTCAGTTTAAAGCACTTAAACCATGATTTGCTTCTATCAAGAACCAAGTAACTCCCTAAAATTGAAAACGGCACCTTTGGATGTCTGTGTACTAGGACACTTTCCATTCCCCTGTGTAACTACATGGAAGCCCATACATTCCACCTACATGGCCTATCCCCACACTTCATAAAAGGATTTGACCACACTTTGTCAGACAACCTTAGATGGGGAGACCTATGGGCTTTATAATCGGAGTGGAATCCTGGCCTCAGTGACCTACAAGCACACTGGCCGTGTCACTTACCCTAAGGAAGTCTGAGTTTCCATTCTTCTCACCTAGAGATAACAGTGCCGGCCACACGCGGCTGCTGTGAGGACTCTGCAGTAACACATATAAAAGATGAGTACACAACCTCACGTCAGAAACACTCAGTAAAAGCAACAGCTGCTGCTGGCATTGCTATCGTGAACTATCACTAAAAGCACTGTGCCTAGAAAATTGTAACTGTGATTTTCATTTTGTTATTAGAGCTAAATGTAATATCGGAAACTGCAGGGCCAATTAAAATCGGCAGAATATTTTAGACTTACCGTAATGCACAAAAGAAAGGCACTCTGGTTTCTTCAGGCAAAGACTGGCATGATAGAAATCACAGCTGGAGCAACAGCCAACAGTCAGCACGCTGGTCTCCAAGCACTGGAAATGGACGAGGAGCAGAGGCAGCGGCCCCAGCACACTCAGGTGGAGAAGGGCGGGACGAGAGCTGGACACAGGTAGAGGCAGCAGAAATCATTCAAGGGCGACCTTGTGAGGCACCAAGTGACGAGATGTGATGGACAAAGTAAACAAAGCGGGAAAGACTGAGACAACTGAGACGGCCGCGCGCAAGAGCAGAGCGCACAACCCTGGGGAAGATGAAGGTGGGACAGACAACTGCCTCGGCTCAGTCTGACTCATTAGGAATATTCTGTAAGTGACCAAACAGGACCTCTACACAGCTCAGTGTGCTGGGAAGCAGGGTTCCAACACACAATTCAGCATCTTTATGAATCCAGTTCCCAGATTTATGATATGTAATTCGCAAGAAAACCCAACATTCAGAACCTGCATTTCACACCTGGGCCTCAATGCCCAGACTTCTGACCTACAGAACTGGGTGCGTGGTAAGTTGTCAGCCTGTGGTAGCTTGTTACCCAGTAAGAGCTAACTAACTCACACACCCGCCAAATTATCAATCCACAAGGAGGGGAGAATGAAGGCATTTCCAGACACACTAGGTCTCAAGATGCTTATTTCCCATGTGCCTTTTCTGAAGAAGTCACTTAAGGATGAGTTCCATCCAAAGGAAGAAAACCAAAGTTCAAAACAAACCAGAGCAAGTAGATACGGGAGCCAGGAGCTCCAGACACAGAAGGCAACCAGGCTCCATGGAGGTAGCATGATAAGCAAGGGAGGGAAGAAGGCTGTCATCATCACAAGTCCCACAAGGCTCCCTCTGCCTCTCTACCTGAGCACAGAGTGCCCAGGAACCTAGGGCCCACACACTTCTCTGTCCTGGGCCTGCCTGGACTCTTACATCCCATCCTCCCCTCTACATGCTGCTGCCCATAGAAGCTCAAGACATGTGACCCACAGAAATGTCCCGCTCCCACCGATCCTGCAAGCTGATGGTAGCCAATGGCAAATCTGAAAACCAGCATACAGAGCACACAGAGTGCCCCCACCTCCAACCACACTTCTGCAGGGCGTGCACACCGCAGTCAGGCTGATGCTCCCACTGCACCACGTCACTACGCACCTCGGGATCCTGCTCCATGATTTATCAGAGCTGGTTTCCAACCTCAGGCAAGCTGGGGCCACATCACTACCAGGACCGTTCAGCATACTCCCCCGGGGGCCTTCATCTAATGGCGGCAATATTGCCCTCTCTTTAAACATTACATACATGCTTGCTACTCAGATTCTCAAAACTAAATAAATACCATAATTTACAAATATATACCTAGATGGTTAGCCTATGAAGAAAACCAGGTGAATGATTAACAAATAAGAAGTCACACAGTGGTTACAGGCGAGATGAAAAAGAAAGGTGGGTCTGGGGAGCAGCATGTGGGGGCTTCCATGGCACGGAACGCCACACTTCCTGAAGAGCATGGTGGGTACACAGGTGTCACTTTATTTTTCTCTAAGCAGTACACAGTTTGTTTATGCAGCATATATCACAATACAAAATCAAAATTGACGTTACATTAACAAGATGGCAGGGACTATAAGTTGCCTACCAATTTTATTCTCTTCCTTTCTAGAACTTTCTCATCACGTTACCTGTACTCAGCTCTGATCGATGATCCAAAGTGTTGTATGGGACTCTCAGACTGGCTCTTTTAAAGGAAGATGGTGACCGTTTCCCTGCCCCACCACCATGCTCGCAGCTGAGGACAGAAACAAGAGAGCTGGTTCTCCAGCAGCTACCTTGGAGCACAAGATAACATGGAAAGTGAAGGCCCTGCTCTGAGGGCAGTGGGGCAGAAAGATGACTAAAGATCTCAATGACACTAGAAAGCACCAGACCACCTCTGAGGAACTCCAAAATTATTTTATAAGAGCTAGAAGTAAACTTACACTAAGCCACTGAACATCACTGTTTCTGCTCTGTGGAGCCAAACTAATCCTAAAACAGAGTAAAAAATTAAAAATAGAATAGGCAGGAAAAAAATAACTTACTGTTCACTGTTTGCTTAGCAAATAATTAAGTAATTCAAATCCTATCATTTACTCCTTGAACTGTCTCCTCATTGCAGAGGAGAAAACAGAGGTGAAACCTGGTGAAATAAAGTGGCTGGGATCTTGTAATTACATGAAATTGGCAGAACGCAAACTCAAGCCTAGGCTCAATAAACTGAGGTCTCCTGATCTTTCTACACCAAAACTGAAATTTTGCACTCAATCGCCCAGGCTATTCTGTGACCAGGGCACAATCTTGTCTGTTCCTACTGCCTGGTGCTAAGGAGCAGCAATACACAGACAATAGCCTCAAAAACAGGTGCACTGGGAGTCTATGCTGTAACAGAGGGTAAGAAATGCAGAAACAGGTGCTCTGGGATTCTATGCTATAACAGAGGGCAAGAAATGCAGAAACAGGTGCTCTGGGATTCTATGCTATAACAGAGGGTAAGAAATGCAGAAACAGGTGCTCTGGGAGTCTATGCTGTAACAGAGGGCAAGAAATGCAAAAACAAATGCATTGGGATTCTATGCTACGTCAAGAACAGGTGCATTGGGAGTCTATGTTATAAGAGAGGGTAATAAATACAGAAAGTGAAAAAAGAGAGAGAGAGCTGGAGGCAGGAGGGGGGAAACAATCACCAATACCAGGTTTTTTAGGCTATTTCAACTTACTAACCATTGTTTTAAAAATCAGACACTGGATTTAAAGCCATTTTTTTAAGTGACTAAAATACTTCCTATGTGAAGTTGTTTGGGCATATAAAAATGTCCCTTATTTTAAGAGACTGTGGTGACAGCTGTCGGGGTTAAATGGCATGCACTGAGCAGACGCAGTGTATAGCCTGCTGCAGGGCCAGAAGCGGATCTTCGCACACACTACTGGCCGTGTGATTCCCAGATCTGAGGGCGGCAAGCTGCACCTGGCCAACTTGTTCTCCTGCACTTCTTGCTAACAGCTTCTAATGTGGCCTCTGCACGAACACTTCCAATTATAGATACTTTGTGGCACAGCATCTTTATGGTTAGAAAGTTCTTTCCTACTTTGTGGAACTACAGGCGTCAGCATCTCTCTGCCTTCCAGCTTCAGGCCGCAGTTAGGTCATCTGGAAGTCTATGTTTCCTTCTTGCCCATGACAGGCCTCTAAAGCCTAAAGATGCAATGATGGTGGGCACCTCCGTTTGCCTCATCCCCTTGGTACTCTCTAAAATCCCTCAATTGATCTTCATCTGATGTGAGAACTTCCAACATCTTGTCACCTTCTTGGTACGGTCTCTAATTAGCTGGAGTTCTTATAACACTGCAAGAATTCGCTGAATTATTTTAGGCATTATTTGAACAGAGCAAAATGCAGCAGGCCTTTAAACTTCTGAAACATTATCCTAAATGCACAGTTTGTTAACAGTGAAATCTCCCAGTCCCCATAATAATATGTGGTGTCAAGCCAGGACTGCGCTCCATTCTTAATTGACGTTCTAGTTGAAATGTAGGTCCTTATATACACTCTTTCCTTAGTTTCAGCCCCAGATTTTTCTAAAAATAATTTTAAATTATGATGGTCATCTACTCTGTGATATATCCCTCCTAGGTTTCTGTCATTAATAGTGTGATAAACTTGCCTTTTATGTCCTTATTCCAGACACTGATAACACCTTTACTAAAAAATCAAACCATTAATGTAGGTAACTTTCAATGCAGAAGTATTCTTTGGTTTTAGATGTGGTGCATATAAATAAGAGCTACACAGGGACAAGCATCTAAAATGGACATTCCCAAGCACAATGCCCTTATGCCTTTATAAGGTCTCCCATTCACTGTAACTTAAATAAAAACTAGATTGTTTTTACTTACTTAAAAAAAAAAAAAAAAACTAGATTGCTTTCTAGAGGTTGAAATGGTTGCTTTCCTGGGCACAGGTGATACCAAAAAATGCTCTCCCCAAACATAAGCTTCCGCCTTGTGTATCTCAGTATCTGTATATTTAGAGCTCCCCTCTGCCTTCTACAAACAATACAAGAATGTAGATGTTACAGAAATACAGTTGCAATTCACCTGGCGGTTTGATGCAGCGCACTCACACATGACAACACATCGATTTCACTTCTACCTCCATGCAGACATCTATGTAAAGAAATCCATTAGGCAGACAGTTCTCATCTCTACTGACTGACAGAGTGACAACTGAATACTTTTCACCTTCCAAAGTGACTGACAGCTAGACACTTAAACAAGCCTTCAAGTTGCAATAATAGTATGAAACACTTTCAATTATCTGAATCAAACAAATCCATGATCCTACTGGTTGAATGCATTCTTCTGTCTGCTGCTATGCCTGGCTTGGTTTACACTATGATTTGGATAATTTTGTTCCTATTACAAGAGTGTTTTTCTGAAAGAGTAAACTCATTTTATAAGTGATGATTTATTTTTAAAATGTTAGACGTTTCTATAAACATTTAAAACATGGGTAAATATACACCCTAACTAAAGCCTACTTATTTCTCCTTATGCTTATGAACTTTTTCAAACCTAATGTTGTATTTTTAAGGCATTTCACATGGCAGCTAGCTACTGCACTATAACATCCATTTTATATAAAGATTTCATGAATATAAGTGGTAGTATAATGATAACAGAGGAATTAAAATATAAAATCACTTATAATATTTAGTCTACTCATTTATATTTCTAGTCTTACGGATTACATCACTCTACTAGAAAGCTAGGTTAAAATTTAACAAGTTAAAGCCCTTTCTGAGTTACCATTTAAATATGCATACTCATTAATAACAACAACAAAATCCTATGTGAGAAGCTTGCAACAAACAGAAAAGGTTTCACAGAATCAGTGAATGAACAGGGTCCAGGAACAATAAATGTACCTCACACAACTGCAAAGACTCAATGGCATAATGCTTTGCTGCATTCCAGTTGCTCACACTAAAAACAAAAACAAAAAATCCCATCTTCATGATGTAAGCACAGACACCACACGGCAGGCACACAGCTTGACCAGAGCGCAGGCAAATGTCCTACAACGCAAGAGGCACGGCCCATCAAGAACTGTTTCAAACAAATACGGCCACGAAGAGGGGCTGGCCTTTTACATTAAACAGTTCTATCAAAATGGCCGCAGCACTCCCACAGCCAAATTTAGCGTGAGGAGTAAAGAGATCTAAAAATAAAACATGTTTTCACACATTTTCCCTAGGCGTATAGCTCAGTAGCTTTGAATATTTAGCAAACTTTTCTCTTCTCTAAAATAGTTTTTGTTTGTTTTATTTAAAATGGAGGCAGGTGACAAAGAAACTATAAAATAATCTCATCTTTTCAAATTACTCCAACTTTTTAAATAAGGAGCAATTGCAGTTTAGCCAGAAAAAAAACTGTGCTTTTGAGAAATACATAAAACTTGGAAATGTGGAAACACTTAGAATTTAAACAAATATCATTGATAAATATAAAAAATTACATTTCTTATTAAAATCACATTTGGCATTTCTACTAAAATACGAAAACCAAGTAATGAATTTTTAATGATTTCTTTGTGATCAAATATAAAAGAAGAATAACATCTATAAGACATATAAATATATTCTATACATATAATTATTTTATTATGCAGGGACTTGGCCTTTCTTCTTAAAATCAGGTTACTAAACCTACAGCCTTTTAGAATTCAATACTATTTGAAGGTGCCAATACAGAATTTACTGTGTGCACAACACAGAATGACTCTGCGCAGAGACTGACGATTGCAGGCTATACACACATTGATTTTCTGAAAAGGAATGCTGCCTGTATTTAACCTAACAGTGTAACCCTGTTGTACTACATGGAAAGGGATCATGCAGATTGATTTCTTTATTACAATTCTTCTTGTGATCAGTAAACATTCACAAAACACTCTGATCTCAAAGAAAATCACTTATAAAAAATTCACTAAGTAATAGTGGATTTTCAGGTGAATCTCTGACATCTGCTTTTAATAGAATGAGGCGATGAGACAGCTGTTCTTAACTTTCAGTTGTTCTTCAGACTCCTAAAATAATATGCATTATTGGTAAATCTGCAAGAATTAACTGCTCCACCAGATTAATTTTTAAAAACGAAGTTCTTTCAACAGTTTTATTATTTTAATATTTCGAATTAACATAGGTTAAAAAACAAAGATTCACTGCCCTTTCAAAATAACTTCTTAAAATAATTTTTTCCCAGTGTGTCTATAATCTCCCCTAATACCATTTTAGGAGTCATTGCTTGCTATTTCTAAAAGAATGCATGCAAACTTAGATGCTGTGCTTTTGTGTATCCACAACAATGAACTTAAAACATAGGAAAGGAACACGAATTTTATATTGCTTTCTTTGGAGACAATTAAACTTATAAGCCTGCTAACATGTAGTTTCTAGAATCAATGTAAGCAATTAAAAAACTGCAACAAAAATGTTTTGTGAGGCATAATTACTAGAAGGTCACTAGATATTACTTGGAGTCAGTTTAGTTTATCACATTACGACATGACAGGACGTGAGGCAAAAATTATAAATTCCTTCCCTAAATCTGTCCTTTTCTGATCTAGATGGATGAAGAATAATTAACTCTTAATTATTCAGATGACTTCAAGGCAGTTTTAGGATTCAGTAAAGATTGCAGTCATTTTAACCAAGAAAAGCAGTCTCCCGTCATTTATCAAAACTTGCAACTTGACCAATGATGAATAAAAAAAAATCTATGTTTACCCACAGCCCTAACTGCTACCTTAGAGGTTGTTAAGCAACAAATTTCCTTTAAACTCTACCATATGCAAATCATCAGATGCAATTTGCATTTTAAAGTATTTAACTCTACATATTTATTGGATTTTGAGGCCATGCTGATCATTGATTTATGTGCTTCTGGCAATCATATTTCCATATTTGTATGATTTTGATGACAGTAATAATTCAAATATGCAGAAAGTTGTTCTTTGAACAATATCTTTAATTACGTCCTCAAAGCATCATTGTTTTGCCTGGTGTCCTGACAAAAAGGGTTTGAAATAAGAAATGGCATAATAATCCAAAACGCATAGAAATATATTTGTCATTTTCTGTATATTACCAAATGCACAGAAGTGACTTTTCACGTTAGCCAATCCTTAACCTTAAAAAGGCTACAAAGCCCAGCAAACTTGTACCTAAATACTTTTATTAATACTGACACACTTTCACGACAAATTCAATCACAGCTCATAACATTTCTGTTCAAAATGCAAAACCTGCCCCATTTACTTTGCCGCTAACTCAAAAAGTTTTGCTGCCATGTCTTTTTATTGAAGTTGTCACAGATTATGTGCTTTCTTATGAAAGCTATCAAGAAATATAATCATTAAAAGATTCACAAATGTTTTATCTATTTGTTTCTCAAGCACAACCACAGACCACAGCTCCAGTAACCATTGTGAGGGTAATTTTAAGAGGATTTTACCATTCAATTATTGAAATACACTCCTTAGAATATTCAGATATATACAAATTTAGCCATGAATTTTAGCTAACTAAAACTGAAGTCAACAGTCAATTTCAAAATTAAGTTAAACACAAATGTATCTTTTTTACCTCATCATCTTTTTCAATTTCATAAATACATATATTTTACATGCATTGATTCTGTAATCACTAGCATCCTACATGTGTCCAACCAACTCTACATGCTAAGCATCTGGAATTAACAATGAAATGGGTTTGTCTTAACAAACACAAGAAGATTTTCAAAGATAAAAATGAAATCAGCAAAATCCAGTCTTTGAAAAACAAAAATCTAAACCACAATTGTATTATATGTATTATGAAATCAGGAAGCAAGCTCAAAACACAGCAGTATTAAGTTCTCTATGGAGTTCAGCTACTTCAAAAAATCCATGAGCTTTAAATACCCAGAGAATGCAAATCTGGGGGAGAATGCCAATATCCACTCACATTTTCCTAGAGAGATATATAAAAAGGTGAAAACATACTATGTGTATAGAATAGATTTTTAAACACAATTTGAAGAACATATACATACATACATACACACACACACACACACACACACACACACACACAATGTTTTAAATTCCTTCAGAGATTTACATTAATAGTTTTTCTTTAGAGAAAGCTAAAATATTTATTAACATGTATTTAAGCCAAAGTTAGGGTCTATCATAGTTGAATAAATGTCTACTTGGTTTTATGAGAACACTCCAAGCAAATAATCACATAACATAAACCCAAGTTAGAAACTCCTAAATATATTTTAATTAGGAAGAACAATTCAGGAATATCCACAATCTTATTCTATTTAAAACAAAAGTAGGTTGAAACAGTTTGTAAAGAATTATTTTATGGCTATTTTTAGATACATCATTTCTATCAATCATACTGGGCATTTTACACATCACAGTTTTTCTTTATTTTAAACCCAACCCAGTATTCATCTATGTAGTAACACTCCCTCTAAGAGTTCTTTACTCATTAAAACTGGAAAATTTGCCATCCTGCATCTATATAAATAGTAGTTAGGAAAATACATGACATCTACTGAACAAGTTTAAAAAATAAAGACAAAGGCAGGGCGTGGTGGCTCACGCCTGTAATCCCAACACTTTGGGAGGCCAAGGCAGATGGATCACAAGGTCAGGAGTTCAAGACCAGCCTGGCCAACATGGAAAAACCCCATCTCTACTAAAAATACAAAAATCAGCTGGGCATGGTGGCGTGTTCCGGTAATCTCAGCTACTCAAGAGGCAGAGGCAGGAGAATTACTTGAACCAAGACCAGGGAGGTGGAGGTTGCAGTGAGCCAAGATTGCACCACTGTACTCCAGCCTGAGCTACAGGGCGAGACTCTGTCAAAAAAATAAAAAATAAAGACAAACTGCTGCTTCTACTGTAGTGATATTCAACTGGAGAAGAATGTAAGATAGCAATAATATTTTCTGTTCCACATAAAGAAAAGGGGAAGGAAGGGAGGGGAAGACAGGAGGAAAGGAGGGAAAGGAAAGGGGAGAAATGGAAAGAGAAAAAAGGAGGGAGAAGTAGAAGAAAGGAATAGGAAGGAAAAGGCAAAGTAGAGAGCAAGAGGGCTGAGAAGATAGGAAGGAGGGTGGGGGAGGAATTCCAGGGACACTCCCTGACTCCCCCTAGTGGTCACGCAAGAACAGCACTGCAGACCTCCCATGGTGGACGGCAGTGTTTGATGGAACATGGAACAAGTGCAGCGTAAACACTGCCGCCGCCGTGGGGCATAAGAAGTGATTCACACAATGCCGAGGAACAAAAGCCAGGAACCAAGGTGTAGATGAACACTTTCCAGCCAGTTCGTTCTCTCTCGGCTCTCATCTGTATAGCTGAGCATACACCATCGCAAAGATCAATGAGGTGGGAGAGGCCATACATTCATACCTGTGCACAACAGCAGGGCTGCAGGAGACTCACGGCAAAGTAACCAGGTTTACCGCACTAAATCTCAAGCTCGTAGCACTTTCCCTTTTCACTCTCTCTTTTTCCCTACACAATAATGCAAGTGGACAAACAGAAAATGACACAAATATATCTGAATTATGCCATTAATCTGTTTTTAAGAAGGCTGCGTCAGAAAATTGAGCAGTGAAATAACCTGATTTTAAAACAACTTAAGACTCCTGTGTAAATTACACTGACTATACAATATTTTTCTTCTATCATCATTTTTACACAATTATACAAAAAAGATCTATTTCAAGAAATTACTCTCAACTTTTGTTTCCACAGGCTTGAACTAAACCAAGAAAACTCTGCCTTCCATTGTAGATACAAACAACTCCAGAAAAAAATAATTCATAAATAAACAGGAAGACTACACAGACATTAAAAAAAAAACTAGTTCGACACTTGGCTGGAATTACTATCTTATATTAGCAAAATAAAAACACACCTACAAACTCAATAGGGAGGAAAATAACAACTAAAATGTTCATTTAAAGGTAGTATATCATTTAAATCAAACCTCAACACAGTAATAATACAGGAAAACAACAGCTTTTATTCATAAAACATAAATTATTAAATTAATCTGAAAGAATATGTTACACATTAAATGACAGGATTTTTAAATCTACCTGATTACGTAAATACCAAAGTACAAAAGCCATATTCTTGGTAAATAATCTACACATTACTCAACAATCCTCCTCACTCAGCTACATTGGATCCTAATGCTGCACTTCTCTTTCTGTGGTTCATTAGGTGCTACAGGGACTCATTACTGTAGATCTCCTGCCCTGTCCCTTAATTGCCCTCTAGGCACTATCGTTGTAATCACTGAAATGTTCTTGGCTTGGCCAGGTGCTCCCCAGGGCATCTCATACATCTCCATGGTTTAGAAATCAAAGTATACAATCAGTATGTCCAGGTTCGTAACGCCAGAGGGGACAGGACTAATATTGTTTGCATTATTAAAATCTGTGCTCCTTGATCCTTTTTGTAAACTTACATTGCACAGTCTCAGGATGGGGTCAAATATCTTTTGTCCTTTAAGGTCTTTGACAAAAAAGATGTTTTTTAAATGTGTATAAATGTATATAAGTATGTATGTATGTATGTGAACACTGACATAGATCCCAAAAAATTAACTGCACACCAAAAAACCCTCACATTAATACATTAGTGTCTTAGAAAAATAAATCAGTTATTTTTATGTAAAGCAACCTAACTGAAGTTTTCAATTGTAAGTTCTTTGATTCACAAAGATGCATCTGAATATTTCAACTATCCTTTAACAAATGTGTGAGTAAAATTTCTTTTAATTAGTTACGATTGTGGCCCATTTCTTAACCTGCTTCTATTATATTGATAAATATATACAGAAGTGGCAATAAAAAATAAAAATAATAATTCATTTCTCTTCAAGAGATTATAAAATTTATATACAAACTGTAAATATAAAATTCTCCTGAATCTTAGGTATTATTTTTATAATTTATATAGTTGAAAAAATGCTTATTAATAATAGCTTAAGCAGTTGTAGCCAGCCATACAAACTGGCAGTTGATTTTAAAAGGATCTAATATTGCAGTCTCACCATATCACACAGAACCAACGTTTTCATTTGTAAAATAAAACGAGCTAAACCCTGAACCAACTGATTGTATCAATACCTGCAGGACATAAAAATCACATCAATTTTATATATGTGAGCATGAGCATATGCGCATGTGAGCACTCACACCCTCACACCTCAAATAAAGAAAAACAAATATTCATTGGAAGTAGACAAATTATGTAGTAGTCTGAGGAGAAGGGAAAATGTTTTAGCCCTTTTCAAATTTTCTGTAGCATGCAAAACCCACAATAAATTCAGTATCGTTTACTCAGACATCACACAGTTATATTTATGAATAAGGGATAAGAGTCAATAGTGGTACTTATCATCTCGTGCTATGCGTGCAAGCTATTTCTATCATCTAGTGGATAGACACCAGTCAAGTTGCAAGGCATATTTTAAGTACTTCACAAAGTAATGTGTATTTTTTCAAATAATAAATTTGTATCTATATTATTTTAAATTAAATTATGTTCTAAAGTAAGTACGAATCCAGATGAGTGAAAAACATATATACTAATATATATGCATATTTGTGTGTTGCATTTGAAATAATGCTTTGCAGAAGCCATGAAACTTAGCCAACACAATGATAAATGACTCACAGCGTTTCAACTTAAAGGCTAAAATAAAATGACTGAATTTAGAGACACAGTATACAGAATATATAAGGATTCTTATAATGCATTTTTTACACAGTTCAATAATTACAAACATTTCTCACATAATACAGAAATTTTAAGAGTAAATTATTTGGAACAAACCAAAATAAATAATGGCAGGATCACACAGTGATCAAAGGGGGAAACGTCAAATGTTGCTTTTCAGTCATTTTTAAAACATGTTCTTTAAAAAATAACGACATTAGATGACTAAGCACATGAAATAAGAAAAATGTACAGGGCAACTCATTTATAGTAATTCAACCTTCATCTTCTTTTTTAGTTACTGTAAAAAACCTATTATAAGTTCAATTTGGTAGTGAACTATAGCCATCTACTGGAAATGAACAGTTAAAGCAAATGTTTAACATCATGTTTCTAAGAAAGCAGTATTCTTTGTGCCTAAAGAGCAGACCAGAAAAATGAACCATCTTAGATATAAGATAAATTTAATTTATTTTATCGGCCTCATGATCGCAAATTTGTAAAGATATATTATGTAGTAGTTTAATATGTTATTTTTAATATAAATTTTCTACTTAAACTTTCCTATCACTAAGATAAGTTCTTGGTCTATTATCTTAGTTTTCCCAAGGCTTACATTCTTAAATCATGTGGCTATACAAATTCCAAATTTACTAAAAGTTTTAAGTTAAATTAGCCGACAAGTGAGTTCCTTTGGTTACCAAATTATAGACTACAGGTATAACTTCAGTTTTTGCACTGTATTTTTCAGTTTGGCACTGAAATAATCAAAAAGAATTATTTAAAGTTTAGTCAAAATGCCTTTATTTTTCTGTTAAAAACCATTAAAAATAATTCTACTTAAATGCCAGAGTTGCTGCCATGTGTACTGCCATAATCAAATCAGAAGGAATGCCAATAGGACTAACTATACCTACTGGTAAACAATAGGATAATTCTTGATGTCCTGAAATTAAAATATTATCCTGTATT